>VXCM01004253.1:0-46900 GCA_014773175.1 Lucifuga dentata
CACACACACACACACACATACACACACGCACAAGCATGCACACGCGCACACACACGATTCACAAACAGCATCTTTGTACTTTACACACTTTTTTACTAGCTTTTCAGAGTGCAGTGGGTGTTGCAAATCATGCCACTTTAGTAAAATTGCATTTTGTTGCGTATTAAAAAGCACTAAAGAGGCAATTTCTGGAAGAATTGTAGGGGGGGAAAAAAGAAATGTTCTTGTAAGAGCTACAAGAAAAAGCCCCATGAATACAATAACTTCTGGCTTTGTTTCTTTGCATTAAAGGTCAGAACTGTGTTTTCTCTCTAGGTTTGAGAATGACTTGTTCCTAGAAAAATGGGAACCAAGACTAGTTTTTTGATCCTACAGCATGGTTTTGAACAGGCCTGTACAAAGATAGTGCTGATTATCATTTATTGAAATGACATACGCAATGGTTGCTTACTTTGATAACATCTGATGGACATTTTGAGCCATATTAATATTACTACTATACTTATATATTCTCTAAAGAATGTAATGTGAAATATTTTATTTGATGGTAAGTGTGCATTCAGGTATTAGCTAAAATTACAATTCAGCTCAAGCTGTTTTATCATGGTGTAGATGGAAAGAGAAATGGAGTAGGAGTTATCTTGAAGGAGGAGTTTGTTAGGAATGTACTGGAGGTGAAGAGAGTGTCAGACAGAGTGATGAGCCTGAAGTTAGAAATTGAAGGTGTGATGTTCAATGTTGTTAGTGGTTATGCCCCACAGGTAGGATGTGAGTTAGAAGAGAAGGAGAAATTCTGGAGTGAGTTAGATGAAGTGATGCAGAGCATCCCGAGAGGCGAGAGAGTGGTGATTGGTGCAGATTTCAATGGACATGTTGGTGCAGGCAACAGAGGTGATGAGGAAGTGATGGGCAAGTTTGGCATCCAGGATAGGAACGCAGAAGGACAGATGGTGGTAGATTTTGCAAAAAGGATGGAAATGGCTGTAACGAATACTTTCTTCCAGAAGAAGCAGGAACATAGGGTGACTTATAAGAGCGGAGGTAGGAGCACACAGGTGGACTACATCTTGTATAGACGATGTAATCTGAAGGAGATCAGTGACTGCAAAGTAGTGGTAGGTGAGAGTGTAGCCAGACAGCATAGGATGGTGGTGTGTAGGATGACTCTGGTGGTGAGGAAGATGAAGAGGACAAAGGCAGAGCAGAGGACAAAGTGGTGGAAGCTGAAAAAGGAGGAGTGTTGTGTGGTTTTCAGGGAGGAGTTGAGACAAGCTCTGGGTGGCCAAGAGGTGCTTCCAGATAACTGGACAACTACAGCTAATGTGATCAGGGAGACAGGTAGGAGAGTACTTGGGGTGTCATCTGGAAGGAAAGTAGATAAGGAGACGTGGTGGTGGAATGAGGAAGTGCAGGAGTGTATACAGAGAAAGAGGTTAGCTAAGAAGAAGTGGGACACTGAGAGGACTGAAGAGAGTAGTCAGGAGTACAGGGAGATGAAGCGTAAGGTGAAGGTAGAGGTGGCAAAGGCCAAACAAAGGGCGTACAATGACTTGTATGCTAGGCTGGACAGTAAGGAGGGAGAGACTGATTTATACAGGTTGGCGAGGCAGAGAAATAGAGATGGGAAGGACGTGCAGCAGGTTAGGGTGATTAAGGATAGAGATGGAAATGTATTGACAGGTGCCAGAAGTGTGATGGGAAGATGGAAAGAGTACTTTGAAGAGCTGATGAATGAGGAAAATGAGAGGGAACGAAGAGTAGAAGAGGTGACCGTTGTGAACCAGGAAGTTGCAAAGATTAGTAAGGATGAAGTGAGGAGGTCACTGAAGAGGATGAAGAGTGGAAAGGCAGTTGGTCCTGATGATATACCTGTAGAGGTATGGAAGTGTCTAGGAGAGGTGGCAGTAGAGTTTTTGACTAGGTTGTTCAACGAGATCTTAGAGAGTGAGAGGATGCCTGAGGAATGGAGGAGAAGTGTGCTGGTGCCGATTTTTAAGAACAAGGGAGACGTGCAGAGCTGTGGCAACTACAGAGGAATAAAGTTGATGAGCCACACAATGAAGTTATGGGAAAGAGTAGTGGAAGCTAGACTAAGGGCAGAAGTCAGCATTTCTGAGCAGCAGTATGGTTTCATGCCAAGGAAGAGTACTACAGATGCAGTATTTGCTTTGAGGATGTTGATAGAGAAGTACAGAGAAGGTCAGAGGGAGCTGCATTGTGCCTTTGTAGATCTAGAGAAAGCATATGACAGGGTGCCGAGAGAGGAACTGTGGTGTTGTATGAGGAAGTCTGGAGTGGCAGAGAAGTATGTTAGAGTGGTGCAGGACATGTATGAGAGCTGTAAGACAGTGGTGAGGTGTGCCGTAGGTGTGACAGAGGAGTTCAAGGTGGAAGTGGGACTACACCAAGGATCAGCTCTGAGCCCCTTCTTGTTTGCTGTAGTGATGGACAGGCTGACAGATGAGGTTAGACAAGAATCCCCTTGGACTATGATGTTTGCAGATGACATTGTGATCTGTAGTGAGAGCAGGGAGCAGGTGGAGGAAAACCTAGAGAGGTGGAGATATGCCCTGGAAAGGAGAGGAATGAAGGTTAGCCGCAGCAAGACAGAATACATGGCTGTGAATGAGAGGGACTCAAGTGGAATGGTGAGGTTACAGGGAATAGAGATAAAGAAGGTGGAGGATTTTAAGTACTTAGGGTCCACAGTCCAGAGCAATGGAGAGTGTGGAAAAGAGGTGAAGAAACGTGTGCAAGCAGGTTGGAATGGGTGGAGAAAAGTGTCAGGTGTGATGTGTGACAAAAGAGTCTCGGCAAGAATGAAAGGAAAGGTGTACAAAACGGTGGTGAGACCAGCGATGTTGTATGGCTTAGAGACAGTGGCACTGAGGAAAAGACAGGAGGCAGAGCTAGAGGTAGCAGAGACTAAAATGCTGAGGTTCTCTTTGGGAGTGACGAGGATGGATAGGATCAGGAACGAGTACATCAGAGGGACAGCGCATGTTAGATGTTTTGGAGATAAAGTCAGAGAGGCCAGACTGAGATGGTTTGGACATGTACAGAGGAGGGATAGTGAACATATCGGTAGAAGGATGCTGAGGTTGGAACTGCCAGGCAGGAGGCCTAGAGGAAGACCAAAGAGGAGATTTATGGATGTAGTGAAAGAGGACATGAAGTTAGTTGGTGTGAGAGAAGAGGAGGCAGAGGATAGGGTTAGATGGAGGCAGATGATTCGCTGTGGTGACCCCTGAAGGGAAAGCCCAAAGGAAAAGAAGAGACAATTCAGCTCAAAATGTTTGGACAATGATCTGTTTCAGAGTGTTAAGTTATTGGTGCATTGACACGTGATGATTAGTTTTATATTAGGTCATCTACGCACTCCATTAGCTTCAGATCTAACAATGCATAACATTTTATGACTTTACTGAGCCTTATTCGAGAAAGTGAGAAGTTGAAATGGTGTTCAGTTATTTTGAGGCATTTAGTGTTTATAGAATGACTGCGTGACCTAAAATGGATCAAATGACAATTAAGTGTGTCAGAATATTCTGGAATCAAGTGCCATTTTCTTGATTGTTGTGGACTGTTCCAAGATGCTGACTCTTGCTTTCCTGAAACATTTGTATTGAAAGGAGATTGAAATAATCTCACTGTGCTGTCAGATTTTTTTTTTTTTTTTACTTGTTTCAAAGAAAATCAATGATGACAGTCAAAATGGCTTGATAAGATGGAGATTTTTGCTCTGCACAAATGCACCTTGTGAAACTCCCAAATTCACAGCTGAAACTGTGGACGTCTGACGGCTTTTAAACATTTTTTTTAACATTGTGTATGTGTAAGACAACAATTATCTAACGTTTCACACTAAATCAAGCGGATGTGCATTTTAGTGTCACACTAAATTGTATGCATATCAGGTTTATTAACGAAATGCTAGATACAATAACTGTTCTATTCAGTGTATATACTTTAATAAAGATCAGAATCTGCACTCGTGGCAGGTTTTGTCCACTTATTCCTGCATCTGACAGAAAACTAGTAATTTAAACGTAGCAAGCTGTAATCAATAGCTGTGAGTTACTCTTAGCTGTACTGTAGTTACTTACTCTAGCCTGAAATGTGACTTGTAGCTGTGTTTTGTGCCACGCAGGCAGTGAAATGATCCAACCGCTGTGGATGGGTGGGAGCATTTGACACTCTGATAGCCACGTAGCTAGCTACCAACGTTAGCTGGGTAGGTAAGTGCTAACATCGTTGTTTATTACTTCTTAACTAGAATATTATTACTCAGCCATGTTGTAATAATGGAGTATTGTCGAACTAATTTCTATCATCGTCTCAGTTGAAACTGTCATGTTATTAGCACGTTTGACTTGCTAGCGTTAGCTAACATTAACTGCTAGCAAAAGAGGTTAGCATTAGCGTATGAGAAGTTTATGTGTATCTTGTTAGATTAGCCACTGACAAAAAAGTGTTAATCAAGTCCTCTAATGCTACCCAACATTAGGTAGGACATAAAATCACATTGTTTAGTGTCTTAATCTTCTGATTTGATTTCTAGCAACAAAAGCTATCGCATTAATTTATCGCTGCTTTGCTTTTATTTAAGCTAACGTCCGTGTACGTTACAATGGACTTGCCACATCATGGATATCGAGCTAGTAAGTGCAAAAGTGAATCACACACTCCAAAAATCATTTATCGTTATATACACGTCTGAACATATACACATATAAAGGGTACTAACTTATTTGTTACATCATTCAAGAATTGATTTGTGAATAAACATAAACAAGTTTTTACTAAAGCAAGACATAATGTTCATCCAAAATAACTTGCTGTCAGGCTGATGAAACAGTTAAAGGCTGGAGCTGTTTTGGACTCAAGACTGTAGCAAGAGTGATTTAACAATTAACATGGGTACATTTCAGGGCTAAATGGAGTGAAAGTTTGTAAATGTCCTGTAAAAACTGCATCAAGTTGATCCAGTAAGCATATTTTCAAGTGAAAAGGAGACTACATTTGGTTGAAAAATGAAAGTTTGTTTTGTTTTTTTTTAATCTCGTCTGTCAGTGCTTACTGCATTGACATTTACAAAATCCAGAGGTTTGAAAACAGTTAAAATCAAATCAACAAGCTCTGGGATTAAGTTATTGAAATGGTTCAGTGATACCAGATTGAATTTGCTGTGTCTTCCATATATATGGAGCACAGAAACTTAAAGCCTTTCTTCTAGTTTCATCTGTAATAAAGGAGTATAAATCTATTTTTGGAACATGCACCAAGATCCATTCTTAGTATTCTAGTGAGGAATTTGTTTAATAGAGTTTTGTAAATTAATAGATACCAATGATGGTCATGTCTTTCAGCTGTTGTGTCTACCAAGGACCTGACCCACATTGAAATATAGGCATTGAAATGCAACGGTTGTACTTAACCTAGACACCTAAAAACTTTACCTGGGGCATCTTGACTGTGCAGTTTATTTTGATCTCACTCTTTCCAAGTGAAGAGCTGTGTTTAAGCCTTGTTTTAGTAAAAACTTGATCTCTTAAGTGATAGGATAAACAGATTAACTCATTACAATGGATTTAAATGTATGTGTTTATGTTTTACATTATAGATATTCAGCTAGCATGACCTGACAATGAAATTCCTTAGATTTGATATACGTTCAGATACACCCCATTTAGATTGTCCCTCTTCTCCTCAGCTAAGCCGAGAGCTCGTGCAGCGGCTCCTCTGACAGACTCCCTCCTGTTTGAAGACACCAGCTCTGCAGCACCAGCAATGAGTAGTCAGGGATACTACACTCCTGGGTACGATATGACAGGAGCTTCAGCTGGCATCCAAGAAGGGCCTGGAGTGAACAACCTGTTTACTGACCCAATGGCCAATGCTGCAGTGATGTATGGCTCTTCCTTAGCCAACCAAGGAAAGGATATGGTTAATAAAGAGGTGAGGAAGAGCAATTTCTGGTATAGTTCCCTCAGATCTGATACATGGTTTATGTCTGAGTAGTGGTTTAGAGGGTAAACCCAGTAATCCATAAATGAGGTCCAGGTTTGTTGTCATATTCACAGACAACAGGAAATTACAGTTTACAGTGAAATCTTAATAATAAGGGAAAATAATTTTTGGGAACTGGGTAACAGAGTTTTTCAATTAACAAGTTGATAAATTAAAATACAGGTGTAAATGTACCAAAACAAGCATCCGAACACATTAACAACTCAGTCAAGATTTTGAAATCTCTATCACTAGTTGTATTGCCAAGCATGTATTTTTTTCCCCGTTTACAATAGCAAACACTTTCTATTCCTGGTGTAAATCTCTGGTGTCTCAACTGATCTAGACACAGTTTGATTCTGGGTATATGCGAATACAAGTCTTTAGATATTGGCGTTGTATCATGATTCATTTTTCAGCAAAGAAAAAGCCTGTTTCTCCCACCAGTTATTTGATGTTGTTCATTAGAAATTTCTGCACTAAAAAAGTGACTCTTTCTTAAGGTCCTTATTCAAAGTTGTGAAAGTTAGAGACACAGATCCATTGCTCCTTTACAATATGGCGATTTTTGCATGTTTAAGCTCAATAAATACTACCCACATACACGTTAAGTTACTAACAGCCAATTTACAAAACATAAAACTGTTTTTTAGTTTTCCTATTATTTTGCCAAATCTCCTAATCTTTCAAAATCAAATATTCAGGTGATACACTCAACTTAAAATTAGTTTCTTGGTAAAGGCTGTCTTCTTCTGGGACTATATTCCTTAGCAGAGACATACATTGTTTTCCGTGCAGCTCCATGTTGGACTGGTTAAATAAAGTTACTTTGAATAAAACATTTAATATATGTTGTGTTCGTGTGATAGATGATCTCAATCAGGTTTCAGGTATCTACAAGTTGATTTTAATAACGTAATGGAATGAACTGAAACCAGTCTGGAAGTTAGGAAAAACATTTCTAATATTTACTGTTCCAGTAGTATGTTTTGGAAAATGGTTGTCAGCAACATAACGCATATGCGGGTATTATATGTTGGCCTCAAACATGCAAACGCCATATGGTCCTTTAACCCCATCCAGAGCTTCACTTACAATGAACGGTAAAGATCCAAGCATATTATTTTTTCAGTGGACATATTTCCTAGCAAGCAGACGTTTTTTTAATATTTCTACTATCAAAATAAGCCTTGAATTTCCTCACATAGTAATGGGAAGATTTACATATCAAACAGGCATGTTACCTGTGAAACACACGTTAGTGAAAGTGATGTTGTTCTACTGGATTGGCAGTATTGATAGTTATGTAGTTTAAAGTACATACGCACTGTGGTGAGCAAGGTGATGCACAGTCCTCAGGCCAGGCATGGCCTTGAAGGATTACCATGACTCATCTCCATTTCTAAACTTTGGAAGGCTTGAAATCCTAATACGTGAAATGAATGTTTGCATTTCCTCTGCCTTTCAGATCAGCAGATTCATGTCTGTGAACAAGCTGAAGTACTTCTTTGCTGTCGACACCAGATATGTATTGAAGAAACTTACGCTCCTCATGTTCCCGTATATGCATCAGGTAATCAGAGCCATTCAACCCATCACACTTTGTACCACATCAATGTACAGGATGCTATGAAAACTTAAAAGTCATTCCTGATTTTCTCTGGCATCATATTTTCAACCACTTATCACATCACACCATGCAAATAAGATAATCAACCACTTAATCACCTCTTCAGCAAGTATCAGGGTTTTATTTATGAATACCATAATGATGTGATTACCGGTGCGGGTGTAAAAGCGCACTGAGCTCAGCGAATTCACACACCGTCGAAGTCATTCAGATTGGAAACTAAACCACCAAACACTGTGATAAAATATGAGTTGCACAGAGTCGGAACTCTCTGTACAAACCCACTATTACAGATTATTGTTGTTATGTTGCATTGTTTTAGCCTGCCTGAAGTATCTGCTAGGTGGGTTTTACTTAAACATAGAAAAGTACACTAAAGAACACACTTGAATTGTGATGCCATATTCTACATTTACTTTTAATTTCCCCTACGCAATCATTGAAATTTAACTGTGGAAATTGTAAATTACTTTTCATAAACCTGCCAGTAATTGTTTAAAGGACCATACTGGCCATTTTGCATGTTTGAGCCTAATATATTCAATTTTCATACACGTAAAGTTACTGACAATAATTTCCCAAAACATACTACTGGAACGGTGAACTACAAAATTTTTTCCTACCTTCCAGACTGCCATTGTTTTCAGTTCATTCTGGTATGCTATTAAAATCAACTTGTTGGTACTTGAAACGAATGAAGTGAAACCAATGGCGGTCTGGAAGATAGGAAAAAAAATTTTAAATTCATAGCTCCAGTTGTATGCTTCAGGAAATGATTGTCAGTAATGTTACGTGTATGAAAATTGAATATATTAGGCTCAAACATGCAAAATGGCCAGTATGGTCATTTAAACTGTTGTTTCATGTAAGCAAAGCTCTTGCTTCTAATCATCCAGGCAAGTGAAAAGAACATCAAGATATACAATGTGACGGCAGTCTTATCATGACTTTGTTACATTCTGTTACATGATATGTTCTGTGTCTGTGTGTTCTTGTTAGGACTGGGAAGTTCGTTACCATCGGGACACTCCGCTGACTCCAAGACAGGATGTGAATGCACCCGACCTTTACATACCTAGTGAGTTATCTGTGTCGAAATTTTTTTCATGGCCAGACATTGTTTAACTTCAAGTCCCTTTTTTTTGACCATGTAAATGTATGCCAAAAAACACCAAAAAAAACCTCCAAAAACCTAATATTTTGTATGTTTGTTAGCTGATTAAAATTGAAAATGACTGCATTTTACTGTGATTTAAAAATATTAACAGCATAAAAAAAATCAAATCAGATTAAATCACTTAAATCAGATTAAGTTGTTGTCTAATGTGCTTGTTACTCAGTTTGAGAATGATGGAAGGTTTCAATCCTTTGTTTTAATTTTTTAGTGGTGGTGAAACTTGTTTGTTTACATCTGGATTGCAGACGGTGTTTTTAAAGGATTATGCCTGTGATTTTGCCTATTTGAGCCTAATAAATACTACCCGCATACGCCCTGTGTTGCTGCCAACCATTTTCCAAAACATAAAACTGTATTTTTGGTTTCGTGTTATTTTGTGAAATCTCCTAATCTTTCAAAATCAAATGTTCAGGTGATACACCCACCTTAAAATTCAATGTTTTGCCNCTCCTAATCTTTCAAAATCAAATGTTCAGGTGATACACCCACCTTAAAATTCAATGTTTTGCCTGCAAACACCTATGCACGATTGTACAAGGCACAGTCTTTTTAATTTCTCAGCAAAAGCCGCCTTTTCTGTATTCCCTGGTGGAGACATACATTTTCTTCCATTTAGCTACGTGTTGGATTAAGTAAATTCGAAAAAAAGTAATAATAACGTGAAATTTGCTGTGATGGATTACTTGTCTTAGATATTTATAGCATACTAGAATTAATTGAAAGCAATGCCAGTCTGGAAGGTCGTATGCTTTGGAAAAATTATAGGTGTACAGTAACATGTTTGTGAGTTGTATTTATTGGGCTCAAACATGCAAAATTACTGGTATGCTCCTTTAAGAAACTGAACTTTACTCTGCAGATATCATTTTGGGAACCAAGTTTAATGTATTAACTGTACTTTTTGTATTTTAGCAATGGCTTTCATTACCTACATTTTACTTGCTGGAATGGCCCTCGGCATTCAGAAAAGGTACCTCTTATTTTATTTATTTTCAACAACTGGTAACTGTGTCAGATAACTGAAATAAACTGTGCGTTGTCTTTGTGTGAAGGTTCAGTCCAGAAGTGCTTGGACTTTGTGCAAGCACTGCCCTCGTGTGGATCATCATTGAGGTTTTGGTGATGTTGTTGAGTTTGTACCTGCTTACAGTACACACTGACCTCTCAACCTTTGATCTCATCGCTTACAGTGGATACAAATATGTTGGGTAAATGTTTAATCAGACACACTACAGTCTAAATTAATCACTCATTATTAACAATGCCAATCAGAGTGATGGTTAGTTTTAGGCCACTACTCTCACTCATGATGTACTATGACTAAGAATATCAACAAAATTTATCCTGGCCCATGTTAACTGCATTATTTATTGTTGCTAAGGCTATTTGCAGATATTATAAACACACATTTGTTCACGTCTTTCCTCTAGGATGATCTTCACAGTGCTGAGTGGCTTACTGTTTGGCAGTGATGGGTATTTTGTGGCTCTTGCCTGGTCCTCTTGTGCTATTATGTTCTTCATTGTAAGTATTGAGAGTCCTTATTGACATCATCCACTATATTACTACACCTGAAGTATTTATGACGGAGAGATCTGTTTTTAACCCATAAAGCCAGATCGCTTAAAGACTAATTTCTGCTCATTCCAAATCAGAAAATGTCATCATTACACTTCCATAAACTTCAAATTTATGTTATTCTTTGAATGCAGCCTATTTGTGCTGAAAATTGACCTTGGAAATTGTGGTCTATCTGTAATACATTGTCTTTTTTTAAACTGTTTTACCCCCAAAAAAAGCATTTCTATTTTTCTCCTCTGAAAATGAAAAGCATGGGTATAAATAAATCTAGTGTTTGTGATTTATAGACTATTTCAGTGTGTAAAAATCAGTTTCAATCTCCACAGGTTCATTCTCTGAAAATGAAGATTGTCCCGTCTCTCTCCTCGGACTCCATGATGGGGACCGGAGCTGGTGCCAAACCTCAACTTCGCCTTTATATCACTGTGGCCACTGCACTCTTTCAGCCCATCATTATATACTGGTTAACCTCTCACTTGGTCAGGTGACTGTGAGGCATTCAATAACCCAAAGTCCTTTTGCATTGGACCCAAAAAATTGTGTTTGTTGAGTGTCACTGTTTGTATACCTGCCTTTCTATGCTCCTTCAGTCAGCTCAAAACATACAGTACGTATGCAGCCTTGAGCTACCGCGTGTGTTAAGCGTGTTGGATGCACATGTTCATAATGAAATGGCTTCACTAATTTAACCAGCTAAGTGGATGGAATCTGTGTTAGACTGAAATTGTCTATTGGAAGACTTTGTTTTCCTTCATGACTGTATAGTAATACTGAAAAAAAAAAAACAATGCTTATTTTGGGCCACCTAACTTTGAGAACAAGGGCTTGATTCTAGATCACTTTTATATGAAGCCCTAGTACACACAGGTATTTACAGCCCTGAGCCATGCAGTACATACAGCAAACACACAGACAGAAATGCACATTACACACAGATCTGAATACCGTTTCTCTGGTATGATAATGTTGCTTAGTTGTTTCCTTTTGAATCCTTGATCTTATTTATCAAAATTTGACAGCATGACAGTGTTTGGATTTTTTTTTTTTTTTTTTTTTNTTTTTTTTTTTTTTTTTTTGTAGAAAAATAAATAGCTTTCTGTCTTAAATTTGATGCATTTTTCTGCTTTTGTAAAATAAAACATAAACATACATAGATACAACTATTAGATTATATATATTCTATATTAATACATATATTTAATACAAAAAAAAATTCATATAATGCAATCAAATACAACATCATCAGTCTACAGTTAGCAGAGTGACTATAGATTTTCTATATTTACAATTTTGGAGGGAACTATAAAATTTTAAGTTTTTAATACATCTGAAAGCTGTAGTTTTACAATGCAAAATAACAATGGAAAACATGATATGCACATAAAATATAATGCTAGTAACAACAACAGTAAATCTTGTAGTTTGACAACCAATATGGAATTCATTCCCTGCTACATGCCAAGAGCACCACTATTAAATTTGAAAGCAGGATCTTAGAGATATTCTGCAAATATTTAACACTCACAAAAATGCTCATGCACGTAAAATTTCCCTGCTTGAACCAACAACATTAAATACTACGATGTACAGCATACCAAATAATATTTGTTATTCAGAGGGAGCATAACCTACTTCAGAATTATAATTTAATTGCGTTTACTAATTATTAGTAATTACAAACGTAGTAAACATTGAATGTGTGGCTTTTAATGCAGTATTGATACTATGGTTTTTTTTTTTGTTTGTTTGTTTGTTTGTTTGTTTTTTTTAAACTGAATTAGCCTACAGTATAAGGTTTCAACACTACACTGGAGCCGCCGCTGTCTCTTTGATGTGACTAGACCTCGTGAGCGTGCACGCTCATGTTTCTTGCTCGGTGGCCCGGGAGCGCGCAGACGGCTCAGCGTCCTTTTGGTTTCTATAGAAACAGTGAACTGAGAACCGCTGAGAGAGAGAAGAGTTCACCTCCCATTCTTAGTTCTGGACGTTACAACTTCACCTTTAACTTCTGAACGACGCGTTTCGGACAGTTGAGGAGCTTTCGGTAGCCTCGGCGTTATCTGTGGGTACTTAGGTGAGTAACAGGTTTGTTATTTTCCACCTGAAGCAGCTCGTGTCACCGAGAGGTTACCTGTGAAAAGGCGGCTTTCTGGACCAAAGGAAACTTTATATTCTTCCGCCATTTGCCTGCTGAGTTGCATTGTAGAACCATGTGGCATCACATCCCAACTTTAACCGCCCTATGAATTTGAAACGTTCCTGCAATGAAAGCAACGTCAGACTGTTTATAAGCATTTAATCAACGTCAGCGCACCTATCTTCTAGATTAAAAAGTAAAGACACATTTGAAATGAACCATATGTAGAAATAAATGTACAAAATGTGCTAGGTGCAGACCTTTAAATGCAATCCCTGAGCAGAATTATTTAGAATTTTAGGTGGCAGATACAGATCAAATATAATATTTGAGTAAACTACTCTGTAAATTATTTTTGTCACACAGGAGCAAACTTGAAATTTTACGTTTGATTGTTGTTTGACATAAATGTGAAACAATTCAAATATCACAGTGTAAAGTGCTATTTTGTGAACTTGGAATTTTTATGTGTGCTTTTAATTTGTGTGGGGAAAAAAAGTCACACTAATCTCCATGAATCTGAGAGCTTTATTTTCTTCAGTCAAGTATTATTTCAATATTATTTTAATACCATATTCAGCTTGTAACAGGAATTTCAAGACATGAATGTCAGAAGATGGATAGACTGTGACTGCCTTTTTCTGCCTACAGAAAAAGGCAGTCACTAGAATCAAGAAAATGACACTAGATTCTAGAAAATTCTTCCACATTAATTGTCATGTGATCCATTTATGGTTGGGTACATCACACATGCTGGGCAAGATGCAAAGCTTTGCAGAAAAGGCAAGATTTTCACAAGTCAAAATTTATAGCCTCATCTACTAAAGGATTTGCAGCTTTTTAGGTGGCCATAAAAGTCAAATTCAGACAAAAGTGAAACTCCAAAATGACTTTAGACTCCAGAGGGTTTTAAGAAGAATGGTTCGCTAAGAGTGTGCATGTACAGTGGACTTTGAGCGTTTTAGTGGATGCCCATCAGCGGGTGAAGGATGGCTAACATTTAACTGAATCACACTGTGGATTTTTTCCCCTCTTTATCACCTGCCATGACCTATGTTCAGTCTAAAACCTGACTATGAATAAACCTGGAGTAGTTAAACCCTAACTGTTTGAATTATGTTTTGGTTTGCTATTCCTATTCCTCAAAAAATGTAAAAGTGACAAGATTATACACAAATCACTCCTCACAGCACTTTAATCTTATCTTTTAAAGGTGCTACAGCTGAATGAGAGAATAAGTTTCCCTGGGAGACAGATGGAGAACCCCCCTCAGTCACTGCCACCCCTGTCTCCCTGTCCCACCATGCTTGGAGGTTCTCTGCCTTTTTCATCTTCACCCAAGCAGATCTGCTCAAACGGCTGCATTTCGCTCCCAGTCTCGCCTATTTCATTCCCGTCATCTCCTACCTCATTTTCTCCCTCATCGGCAGACACCATTCACTCTTCCTCCCCTCTTTTACACTCTGTGGCATCTCAGTGCCTTGAGGAACAAAACGTGCACTGCCTCAGCCCAGCAAACACATCTGACCAAGATGACCTGACCTGCCTCAACTGGCTGCATCAGAGAGCCAACCTTCTCCCTCTGCAGCCCCTTCATAAAATCCCACCGCTGCCTGTGCTGGAGATCTCCACGACGACTCAACCTCCTGCCTCGCCCAAACCACCGTACTCCTTCAGCAGTCTGATCTTCATGGCCATAGAGGATTCACCAGACAAGCGGCTTCCGGTGAAAGACATCTATGAATGGATTACAAACTGTTTCCCCTACTACAGGACAGCACCTGGAGGCTGGAGGAACTCTGTTCGACACAATCTGTCCCTGAGCAAGAGCTTCCGTCGCATTCAGAGAGACAAGAGTCAGGTGGGTATCTTCTTGCTGCTGCAGGGTTGTGTCATCCCTGCAGGGGAAATTATCATTATACTCCATATGTTACCGTCTCATGTGTCAGTGATGATTAAGATTAACATGTTTGATGGTTGAATTTGAGTGTTTTATATTTGTTTCAGTCGGTGGGGAAGGGCTCACTGTGGTGTGTGTGTCCAGAGTATCGGCCTGCGCTGCTCGAGATGCTCAGAAAAACCCACACATTCCACAGCACCAACAGCAATCTGATCAACAAGCCTGCACTGTGAGTACGATCATAAAAAACAAAGCGGAAATAGTGTTTAAAACAGGGCAGCAACATTTTATTTCATTATCAATGTATCACATTTTTATTAATAAAGTTTTTGGTTTTTTTAGTCTGTGAAATAAAAGTGTTGACAAAAGCCCAGCAAAAATGTATCAGTAAATTGTTAACCTGGAAACTGGAAGCAGCAAATCTTTGGTATTTTTACTTAGGAATGATTATGTAATTCAGCACTAATCTGCAACACTAAATATGAATTCAATGAGTAATCCTGCATTTTTCCCCCTATTGTGTTCATTTTATTGTGTTAATACAATAAATAGAGTGTTTCTTACCAAGCAGTCATAACAGAAATAGCTGCATCTGCTGGGACTACATAAATTGTTGAATAATTGTGACACTCGCTTAGTATAAAGTGTGTTTTAATGATTATTTTTTTAAAACTCATATTTAAGTCATCTGTCTTGCCATGCTGTGTATTTTGGTGTAGGTTGGAAGGAGCAGATTATGGAGTTCCTGTGGTGTGTGACTCTTTGGACATATCAGGTTAGCGATGAGAAAACTCTGCTCACAATCACATCTGGTTTATGTAATTTAATTAGCACAAGAACTAACATGTTTTATCCAAATAATATTTGACTATTTATTCTTTTGTTTTGGTCTAAATATTTAGTCAGTAAAGTAACAGCTCCGTTTGACACTTTTATTACCTGCAGCTTTTCTTAGCTTTCTCAGCATGCAGCATGGTTCTTGTGTTTGTGTTCTGTTGTCTTGGCAACAGTCTTATTTCCTTGGCAACCTGTAGTCCCAGCAATAGGCTGGCAAGTCTCCTTTATGTGCCTTCGTTTTATGACTGAGCCTATGTAATGTGTGAGCAGACATGCCTCCCAGAAAAGGTTAACAAGTAGCTGTTCAACCACCCTGTGTGAAAACTAATTATCATTATTCATATTTACTTCATGTAGAACACATGACTCGTACTGCATACATGATGTGATGTTTCAGCTCTTTTTTGTGTTTTTCTCAAGCAGATCCTCTTTCCCAAACCCTCCTCATGTCCACACCCTCACCCCAAGCCCTGACCTCCGATAATCCAACTCTCTCTGAAAACTCAACGTGCCTTTTGACCCCGGATCATGAGGAACTTGTCACCATGGAGTCAGTTGATTACCAGCAAGAAGACTTGGAGAAGGACCCCCTGTCAGATAGTGGATACATTGAGTTACACTACTACCAGTCTAATCAGTACCAATACCTGGTGCTTCCAGATGACACCGGGCTGGACCTGGAGACTGTGGAGATCCTGCAGCTTGATGCTGAGGCTCAAGAGGCCGCTGGGTCCCTGCTTGACCTAGCAGGTGGTGGATATTAATGCTATAACCCATTAAACATTGACAAAAGTGACGCTTGAATCCACATTAAGGAGGTGATTTATATTTTAAAGTCTGAGTGATAATGGATGGATTTATCTTATCAAACTGCCTGCTCTGTGCTGACACATCTGCTGAATCCTAAATCAGGGACTGCATCCTTTGAAGTCTGCACTTCAATACTGAATACGTCATACCAGGTCAACAAGCCCGGGTCATTACCTCCAGGCTCCTCCAAATATGGGAAATACACCCTGCTTTTGTCTTTTGCTTTTGTCTGGAGAACACTGGTGTATCCTTCATGGTCCTCAGTGACTCAGGAAAGTCAGGAAATATCATGTGACGATTTTGCATTTACAAGGTATTTGCCTTCAGGTAGTCATCAAACACCGGTAAGTATGGATATGACCTGGACTGATGAAGAAGCCACTGCAGGTTGTAAATAATGGAAACCAGCTATGAAACCAGTGTAAATGTGTGTGGAATAAAACATAAAAGTGTATTTGGCAAACTTACTCTGGATAAGTAAAAGTAAAAATGCCTCAAGGTCATTTAAAGGATCCAGCTCCTGAATTAGGATGCAGCTATTGACACTGCCCTGAGGCTTGTATGTTCATGTTTAACTTACTTACAAATATAGATCAACTTTTCTGATGCACTAACAAGAGTATATGGATCGTGATCCCTCATATGTATTCAGGCAGGTTTTGAAATTTTGAGGGGAAAAAGCATTGACGATAAGTATTTAGGATTTTCACTGTGATTTCTTAACAGACAAAGTCATCTCAGGGGTAGAAGGAGTGTAAGAATACCCTGCTCAAGTTGAAGCACTTTTCCTTGACTTAAGTCTTATTCAAGTTGAAGGAAAATTACCAACGTTGGAAACTAGCCAAGTACAAATGTAGTGATATTGAAATAGAGATTTTACATAGCGTTTGTCACAATGGAAGACCCAAAGTGGCACAATGTACTATTGGAACTAGTATTTCATTATGAATATGTCCTACCAATTACTCTCCAATTCCCAAAGTAGTTACCATCTTTTCTTTATGAGAAGACTTTGTCAGATGTTTTGTATGGGAAAAACATTCAAAGCAAGCCTAGATGGAATAATCTCCTAATTATGTCACATAACTGAACACATAAATATGACCATGTAAACAAAGCTGATTTCTTTAACCAGAACGTGAATGAAATTTCAGTTATAAAGTTTAGTAGAAACTCACTGCCATTTAAATGTTTCCATTTTATGACTGTTATGTCTGAATTACTTTGGAAATCTTAAACTTGTAATTTTGGAATCTTTAGACTTTGTAATCTAACAAATAAAGATGTCATTCTGTTCCTTGAACTGAAATGAAACTGTTTTTCCATGTTGAGAGAAAAAATAAATCATGTAAATTATTCTGATGAGTAAGGCTGTCTGGTTGAAGAACTGAATCGCTGCTAACACCCTGTCAGAGGTGAGAAAACATAAATGTTCAGAATATTCATTTGCTGAATGTTACCAATCTGCGTAGATTCTTCTGTTATGCATCTTTTTTTGATTAATCAATTGTTTAGTATATACACTGTCAAAAAAATCCCATTGCAAGTTCTCTGAGTCCAATGTGATGTCTTAAGTTTTCTCATTTTATCATAATAATAGTTAAAGAGCAAACTGAGATTCAATTAACACAAATGAAGTATGAAAAGCAGGAAAAAAAACCTTGCTTTTGAGAACATAGAACAAATGTTTGACTTTTTTTACTTGTTAAATGAGTAATCACTTATTTAAGTTGTTGCTGATCAATTAATTAATTGTTACTAGCAGTGATAAAGACTCCACACTCACAATTTCTCCTCTAGCTTCTTTCATTTTACCCCTTCAGGATTTACTGTATCATTGTGCTGGATCATGTTTCACCGCCAGGGGGCGCCTTTTCCACAATGAGATTTATCATGACTGCGCTGCAGTTTATTGACGTTTATTATATTCATTTCCAACGTTAGAGGGCGTGCGAATCAAAGCCCATAAAACAAAATGCGGTTTAAAATATATAGAGAGAGGCTGTTTTATTGTATTTCTAAGATGAAAGCTTTCTCACACACCCTAAGGTATAATTTGTATATAAACAAACCACCTTCCTCCTGTTTTACATCGCCTGTTGGCTGTAGTTCCGTATTCGCACCTCTTCGTATAAAACTACATTTCCCAAAGTTACAAAGCAGCATTAGCATCCTGTGAAATGTAGTTCAAAGACAGAATAGAACACAGACAGGAAGATACGCTAAAACTACACTTCCCGACAACAATTCACAAACTAAAGAGGGAAGCGTTTGAGTTTCGTCGTGGAAAAAAGTTCTCATGATTGTTGTTCTTATTGCCGTGTAAAAAAGTTACGTTTCGGTCGTTTCTCAGACTCTCATGAGTTTACTTTGAAGCCGTTGGATAACGTAAAGGTAAGGTGATTGTGAATTAGTGAGTCAGAGGTTATCTTTTGTGCAGCATCAAATGTACAACTTGAAAGAATGCTGCGCTGGATTTAACAACACTTAAGAAGCTAACCTCAGCTAGCACTTTACAACTTTTGAGTTTTTTTTTTTTTTTNTTTTTTTTTTTTTTGTTGTTGTTTTTTTTTGTAAGTCCACGCGAGACGCGAAAATATCGGTTAAATAATTAGTCCGATAGAAGTTAAAGTGCAGTCGATAAGGTTGAAGAATGTTATTATAGTCACCTCGATATTCCAAGTTAAACACCAGCGATGTGGTTTTAGCTAGATTGCCAAGTTAGCTAACGTTGCAACGTTATCTCGTTAATCAGGGTTGATTGACGGTTGCAAGATCAGACAGTTTTCGCTATACCTTAACTCAGTTATAGTTTGCAGGATTGTTTCTCAAAAAACAAAAAGTTTTTGCATAATGTCAAACTGATTTGGTCTCAAAGGTGTGGAATGTTTGCTTCAGTGCATCACCTCAAAAACATTCTCTGCATTGAAATGTTTGGCATGTCACTTGTTGAGCTTTCACACTGCCACACCTTTGAGGTGTTAATGTTTGGTGAAAGGAGACAGAGAGCTTTGGGTATTAAAACAGATACTCTGTCTTATTCATCATTTGGTAGGACACCTCCTTAAAAAACTACAGTGAAGTCTATTGAGAATGTGTTGGTGATTGTGCTGTTTCTACTAGTGGGGTTTAATACAGAAGATACCCTGGAGACCCTAAGGGTAGCTTTAAACAGAGCGAAACGTTGTATTTGATGAAAGTCCCTGTGCATGGCCGATTTGTTCAGTAGGAGCTCCAGTGCCAGAGCAAACAGTTTAAGTAATCATGGGAGATCTTATTCTTAAAAGAAAAGCCATCACATGGCATCTTCAATCACAAAAAAAAAAAAAAAAAAAAAATACAACAACCATATTTTAGGCCTGTAACTATAACAATCACAGGCATTATTTTTATATTATTTTATTTATTTTCACATTAATTCCTTAATCACTACTGTCAGATGTCCATTAGAAGAAAGCAGCATTCAAACTGTTATCTTACAGTGTTGTAAGTAAAATTTATTTACATAGCACATAAGAACAAAGGTCATGATCTTTTTCTTTTTTAAATGTACTGAAAATATTCATTTGATGACATGAATTATGCAAAGTAGCAGAAGCCTAAAGGTTAAAGAAACAAAAATGTAAATTTGATCCCCATTCTGGAAAGACAAAGTTGGGTATGGGAAGAGAAAGAGCAGTACTTGTTCCTCCCTTATAACGAATGCAAAGCTGCCCTTGAGCAGGGCATAAAACCTCCAACTGCACAGTACAGCTGCACAGTGGTGAGCAGATAAGCTGAGACTACGTGGCAGCTTCCAGATGTGTGTGTAACTGAGTGAGTGCTGAGCACAGTGTTTCTGTAATAGAGGATCGGTGCCTTATCTTTAATTTAAGTTTAAAAAAAAAAAAAAATTCAGGTCCAAGAAATTACAATGTAATAACTAAAATGATTGACATAATATCAAAACCAGAATTGATTGATTTTCTGCTGGTTGATTCATAAATTTATCCCCCAGTTGTTGTTTTTTTTTTTTTTTTTTTTTTTTTACCACTAATGTCATCCTCAGTTGTTGTTTTTTTGTGACATCCACAGGGACCAGCAGCTGTTAAGTATGGGGATTGAACCAGGCCCAGTTCAGATTGTGACAGTGTCAAAGGAGGATCACTCCTTTAATTTGGACACAAAGGCTTTGGAACGGATTCTGTTGGCCCCTGAGGTTCAAGACAAGCATGTGGTGGTGCTGTCAGTGGCTGGAGCCTTCCGAAAAGGAAAGAGCTTCCTGCTTGACTTCATGATCCGTTACATGTACAGGAAGGTGAGTCATTCTTCAACAAATATTTCATTCTTGCATTCCACTTGACTCTTGTCTGTTCACAGTACTGACAGATCAAGATCACTGACCTTAAAATGGTGCATTCATTGCTGGAATCTTTGCATTCTGGCTAATGAGTGCTTGACAACAGTGAGACTACAGCAGGTGTTGTACTGACTAGTTTCTCTTATCAGGTTGAAGTTGTGATAATCAGTGAAGCCACCTACACACACAAATGAGGGAATAATGAGAACCTATCTGCAGCCAGTTCTCAATGGCAAATAATTGCCATCTCTGCTTTAACATTTGAACTAACTACTTCATTTAACAAGAACAAATATCACAGATTTTAGTCTTTCTTTATCTGCAGCAAAGAGTGAATGTTGTATGTCTGTCCTAAGCTGCTTAACCTAAAGTCTGATTCTTATTCAGGCTCCTGAGTGAAATTAATATTATTATTGGTTTTTGGTAAATGCACTTTTGTTGGAGCAACACCATCAGACAAATATGCTTTGTAGACACATTTTTAACTTTTAGTTTCTGCTCAGTGCAGTGGAAAGTTTACAGCTAACTGGGGTGATAACTATGATTTGACTGAGGTCTTTGCTCAGCTTCGTCCTCTATTGTGTTATGATTTTTTTTTTTTTTTTTTNTTTTTTTTTTTTTTTTTGCATAGAAGTTGTAATTTTAGTTTGTATGTACAATCTGGGGTAAACGTCTTTTGCTGTACGTGATTTGGATGAACACAGTTCAGCAGGTTGGTTCAGTTCACTCCTGAATTCTCTTGAAAGCATCATTTGATATTTTTGTAGGGTGCTGAAAACTGGCTAGGTGAGGATGATGAGCCACTGACTGGATTTTCTTGGAGGGGGGGCTCAGAACCAGAGACCACAGGCATCCAGCTGTGGAGTGAGGTTTTCCCTGTCATTAAGAGTGACGGAACGGAGGTTTGTTACACATACCGTGATTGCTACAAACTACCTTGAATCTTTGCCCTGAAAGTGGCACACAGCAAATGCATCTCATTCTATGAAGAATCACAGATAGCTTCGATTTTAATTTGTTTGACATATGGACATTTTACAACCCTTCAGAAGAAATCACACAGCTGTACAAAAAAAAAAAAAAAAANAAAAAAAAAAAAAAAAAAATACTTCTTCAGCACAACGTGGAGCGTCTGAATCCCTCCCCGGTCACACGCAAAACATCATTATGTAATGTGTCTCTGGTCCTATAGGTGGCAGTAGTGTTGATGGACACTCAGGGAGCATTTGATGCCCAGTCCACAGTGAAGGACTGTGCCACCATCTTTGCTCTCAGCACCATGACCAGCTCAATGCAGGTGAAGGATCTTTGCTGTTGATTTCATAATTTCCTCATATTTTGCCGTGTCCTGTTCTTACACATCTGCTCTTTTGTAGATCTATAACCTGTCACAGAACATACAGGAGGACGACCTGCAGCAGCTACAGGTCTGTTTCTATCGGTTCAACAGGGCTCAAGCTGAAGACATCACTGGTGTGATGTCACTTATTTGCTGTGGCTAAATGTGCCATGTTTCTTCATTTCCAACCCTGAAGAGAAATGCAGCGGTTTTCCAGCCCAGAATGATTTAGTGTTGACTAGGGCTGGGCGATAAATCGATTAGATTTTATGTTTTGGCACTATGTGTAAAATGGCTGAATTGGAAAATTGAGATTGAAACAACAACAACAACAAAAAAAACCCAACTAATATCTAACTATTTTTAATGGAGAAAATTCGGCAGCGGGTCGCTCTCCATCAATCAAGTCCATTCCCGTTTTGTGTGCGTTAAACCTACAAGCCTTGTTTATAGTTTCCGTGTGTCCGTGAGGGTCTGCTAGGCTCTGCCTGCAGCAGACATGGACGCACTTACTAACCTTACCAATCAGCTATCCATCATGTTCGTTGATGTCACTCCCATGAAGCTTTCACAGGTCAGACGTGCTAGCAAGATGGCAACAAACACTTCAACGAGGATGAGCTCGTTTCTAAGAAAACGTCACTCATCATTTGGAAGTTGTTCAGTTTTACGCTTCATGGCGTGCATCTCCTACAACCTTTACAGACCTGTTTGCTCCACGGCGTGCAAAGTTTATAGGTGCTGCAGCTACTAAAAGTAGCAGCCCTGAAAACTATTTTAGTAGCTGTGACAGAAACATGCAGCGGAGTGGCAGCAACGCAGTGCTGCGAGGTGCAGATCTGCAGTCAAAGCACAGCAAAAAAGCAAATTAAATCGATTAAAATCGAAAATCGGCCATCAGTGTGAAAAAAAATCAAGATTTTAGTTTTAGGCCGTATCGCCCAGCCCTAGTGTTGACTTACATTTAAGACGTAGAATATGAAATGTCAAGGTGTAAAATCATACTTATCTTGTCCTAACAAAGCTGTTTTTGTAAGAACTGCTATCTGTCATTGCTTCTGTAGCAGACATTCTTCTCATTTCTGCACCATTGTTCATTATCATTGTTGCATAATAGTTGCAATTCTTCCTCCTCACAGCTGTTCACAGAGTACGGCCGTCTCGCCATGGATGAAATCTTTCTGAAGCCCTTTCAAGTAAGATGCATTTTTGTCGATGTCAACCATGCATCTGATATTGTTACTTTGTTGCCGATCTGTTTTTTGCATTTAATGAAAATGTTACTTAAAAAGTTCTATTTTGTTTTTACTTTTTCTGTCCTCACACAGTCTTTGATGTTCCTAATCAGGGATTGGAGCTTTCCCTACGAATACACCTATGGCTTTAAAGGAGGCAATGAATTTCTGGATAAACGGTTACAGGTATCAATTCTGTCATCTTGATTTGATGGAACATTATACAGACACTATCTTAAAGTTCATAGCTGATCTTATTTGTATAGGTGCTTCTGAGTTTGGGAATTCACTTTTTTTTTTTTTTTTAAGGTTAAGGAGGCCCAACATGAGGAGCTGCAGACGGTGAGGGAGCACATCCATTCATGCTTTACTGACATTTCCTGCTTCCTGTTGCCTCACCCTGGGTTAAAGGTGGCCACCTGCCCCACTTTCACTGGCCAACTCAGCGGTAAGGTTCCTAAATTTCCATTCTGTTTTATTCTCTTTCAGGGCAATATTTCTCACAGCTCTTATATACTGAGTCCTGTCCTAAGTGTTATTCCTCTCATTCTGTCAGATGTGGCGCCAGAGTTCAAAGAGCAGCTGCAGAGCGTGATTCCCACTCTGCTGCATCCAGACAGGCTGGCTGAGAAAGAAATTAATGGAAACAAAGTCACTTGCAGAGGCCTGGTGGAGTTCTTCAAGGTAATACTGTCCCCATCTGAGTGCTCCAACAAATAAAATCAAACCGTTCATCATATTTGATTTTGTAATTGTTAATCATATTTATGTTATCAGGCATACATCAAGATTTACCAGGGAGAAGACTTGCCACAGCCAAAGACCATGCTGCAGGTAAATGCAGCATTAGCATGGCTGAGCAAGCCACGTACTATATATGTATTCTCTGCTATCATACAACCAAGGGCAAAGATATTTCAGTATTTTTGTTATCCATTTTCATATGTTTGACATGTGCCTGTCTGTTTCACAAGGCAACAGCAGAGGCCAATAACCTGGCAGCCGTGGCAGCAGCTAAAGATCAGTATTACAAGAACATGGAGAAGGTGAGTTCACGACTGTCTTTTGAATGAGAATTCACGTCATGTGATCACGAATGTGTTACAGATGCCAAATTATGCACGACTCTCACTCTGGTTCTCAGTGTTGGCTTTGTAATATAATTAATTCAAATGTTTTTTGTTGCTTATACTTGGATATGTTTGTGATCAGCATTAGTGACAAATAGCAAATAAGAATGAATATTATAACTGTGTGAAATGTTATTTGGTAATATATTTACACTTCTCATAATATTTTTATCCTGTTTTTTTACATGTTGGACAAACCATTTTTGTTAAATGAATGTAAAATACTTCCTCCATGTTTCTGAAAGTGAAGTGAATGGAAATGGACTTGCCCACTTTTTACATTGTACCACACCTGCATGTGATGCATGAAGCACGTCAGAGAAAAACCTACACATTTATGTGCAGGAGCCCATTGAAACACTAAGAAGAAGATCATAAGAAGAGTGATTTTAGAGTTTATTTTTCATTTTGTTTGTCTGATACCTCAATCACTCTGTCTGATCTGGAAAATTTGAGAAACAAGGAACAAGTGATTAGATACCAGGAAAAGGATTTTTCCCAGATAGGGCTTTTTTAAAAACTATTATTACTATTATGCAATTAGAATATTTTTTTACTGTTACTATTTTGCTATTTTCTCATGAACTACTGCAGTAATTCAATGGAACAAATCTGTCACATGTATCATGATTTTGATATGGTCCAGAAGTAAATGAAACATGTCTCAATATTTACTGTGCAGCCTCAGTGGAGGAATTTGCTCTTTGAGTGTTTTCTACTGTTATTTACACATTGGCGTGTTTGTTGTGGACATCATTAATCTGTTGAAATCAAAAAGAAGAATTGATAACAATATTATTGTGTTAATACAAAATTACCAGATGTCATCTTGATTACAAACTTACTTTCTCAAGTCTGTTTTCTGTCTTCTTTTGAAAGGTGTGTGGGGGAGACCTTCCCTATGTGGCTCCTGAATCTCTTCAGGAGAAATCTCAGTTTTTCTTCCAAGAGGCTCTTTACACCTTCTCATCAACCAAGAAGATGGGCGGACAAGAGTTTTGTGACCGTTACCAACAACAGCTGGAAAGCGAGCTAGAGGAAATGTGGCTGTCTTACAGCAAGCACAATGAAGTAAGGACCTTTACCACGAGCCTTCTCAAAGTTCCCGTTTTCATTTTAAATTTTGTTTGGAGAATTTATCTGCTTAATGACTTAACAGCCAAATAATCCTACACATATATTTTTCAGCGGTATGTATTACATTAATTATTATGGCATGCACTTAATCAACTTCTTTATGTGTTGTCTTCTTATGATAAAAGTCAAAGAATCTCTTCAGCGCCTTCCGGACACCTGCAGTGCTGTTTGTCCTTGTGTGCTTCCTGTACGTGCTGTCAAGTGTGCTATTCTTCATCGGCTTGTCAACCTTCGCCTTGGTGTGCGACTGTGTTATGGGTTTGGTTATGATGGCCATGCTGACCTGGGCCTTCATCCGCTACTCTGGACGGTACCAGAGTGTAGGAGGAACCATCGACCAGGCAGCGGGTGTTGTTCTGGAGCAGGTGGGAATGCTGCGGGTGGTGATCAGCTTACGTTAACTAGTATCAAACCATGTGACGTTTACAGCAAATTCAGTGCAATCATCCGTTAATGCCACTAGAGGGAGCCAAAGGGCTGGCAAAATTTGATTTTTTTTAAAGCTATCAAAACACATCATGCACCAATGTTGTAAAATAAATTAGATATGTTTTACTCACTTGCCTGTTTCTGGTGAGTAAATGAATAAGAAGCCACAGTATTTCACCCGTATTTTTCGCAAATGGCACACCAGGTATTTTAGTGATAGTTTTTGGAGATATGATGTTGACTCGTGTTCTGTCTGCCTAAACTGCTTAAATCATGAGAAAAGCTAGTTTAAATTTAGATAATGTGACTGTAGAGCTGGTTTTATAGACAGCCAATCAGAAATGTAACACTTTACCGCTGAATTGTTTTTCTGTAATTTGACTGGCTCAGAGTAACAGTAGTATACAGTGGTTAGAAAGGACAAAGTTTATCAGACGAAACTATCTAACTGCTGCATTTTTCCCTTTCCCAAGTCAGATTATTTCTGACCTATGATAGGAGCAAAGAATTTGATCAAATCAGAAGATAGGCTGTTGGTCATATGGCTGGATGAATCACGTGCTGCTGGTTTCCTAACCCAGCCATGTCAACAGTTTATGAGTCTCCTCTGTGTTCTGGGTGCCTGCAGGCTCAATGTTACCAGGCTTCTCCCTACTGAAGTGCAAAATTTACATCTGAAGATGTTTTTACAGAGATAAATTAGACAAAAAAAAAACAAACAAAAAAAATATACATATATATGAGCAGAACAGCAAAAGTAAAAGTACAACAAAGAAAAAAATAAGACAGAGTTGAAAAGGCCGGCTGGCAGCCCTTATCGGTAATTTAGAGGACTTGCTGCTACTTCAAACCAGGAGTGGTTTGAACTGACAAACTGCACTCCTGCTAGCAAGAAAAAATATAACAAATCAGACTGAGAGATTTTGGTAAAATAGCTGCAGTGAGTAAATGCAGAAGTCAGTAAATTCAAAAGAAGTGCTGCAGTTATTATAATCAAGTCAATGTCTTTTCTTTTTTTTATTTCAGGCCACCGTGGCATTGAACAAGTCGAGAGGGACGGGCGCCGGTGACCAGAAGAAATCCAGTTAGAGGCCCTCTGAAGCTTCATGATCTTGATACAGTGCAACCAGCACACAACACAAGCACACGTTCAGCACTAAAGCCTTAGCATAGCACCCATTGGAACAAACACGCAGCAAGACATTTGCACAGGGTAAAATTATAACGCCTGTTCACCAGCACCTCTGTTAAGCACCTCATTTTGTCTGCTCACCAAAACAGTGAGGAAGACCTTTCCTAATGCCTTTTAACACTCCGTGTCCTCAGTGACACTACCACCATGATACAGGTTTACAGTTGGTCTTATTATACAAGTCATTGTTTACCTTTAAACTTTAAACACATTTTTGAATTTCACTTAAATTAAAAAAAAAAAAGTGAATTCACAGTGTACAGCAAAGTAGACTTTGCAGTGCATTGTTCAGGCAGAGCTAATCAGGATGATTTTCAACCACAAAGTTGCTTCATTACGTCTTTCAAAATACATATAATATGCTTTAAAGCTTATACATTTATACAACTTTTATGGCTGTTTTTACTATGTTGTGGTCTTGAAAACATTCCATTCTATTTGTAGAGCTGCTTTCTGTTTGATATAAACTCGCATTTCTAGGAGGTGAACTGTCACTATATTCAAAATTAGAACAGGAAAAGCACTTTTGCATAGCACAGCAGTTTTAGGAAACTCCATGCAATGAAAGCGTAGATGAATACATGTTGCATTTATTTCCTTGTTAGTTTCAAGTCATTTATGTTTGTTCCTTGATGGAAATATGTATAATTTGTAGAGTTTAACTAGTTTTTTCTGCAAAAATTATGTATTCAAATGCATTTTATTCTATAAAAATCTTCAAATTCCAAAGATAAATCATAACTAGAGATGAGAAACACTCAATGCGGTAAAACTCGTGACCAGTAAGCCAAAGAGTTATCGTTTCAATTGCAAACTGTAAAACACTTAGCAAAGTATTGCATTGTTAAAAAAAAAAGTCTGTTTACATAGACTATAGTAAATAATTCAGAATCATCATAAGACCTACACTGTGTGTGGAGTGTGTATTCCACTGAACTGTTAGTACACATGTACAGTACTTAGATTTTTACTGAATTTGGTTGGTGTCAAAAAGAAAAAAAACCTCAATCATGCTAATATATATATATATATATATGCACCTTAGAAATGTTACATGACTAGATACTTTGAGGAACCATTCAGAGCCTGTGCAATTATTTCTTAACTTACCATTGTAAGCATATATAAGGTATCTATTTTCCCATGTGGGGGTAAGCAGGTTTTTCCAGCCAATGCAAAATGACTTAAGCATTAGATTGTGGGACTGATTATGACAAAATGCAGGTTCACTTGGAAACACTTAATTGAATGAGAACTTGAATGACATTTAGTGTTGTAAAACAGGCCATTTAAATGCCTTGCTTACTAACAAATTTCTCTTTCTCTCGCTTATTTTAAATAAGCTGAAATTAATGACGCAAATGCTGATCTAATACTTCCTGTGTTCATATATGGAGTGACTAAGTTAACCTTGTGGTGATTGCTTGAAAGGTACACACTATGTTATAAGAACACAGGGCCAAAATATAAAGAGTCTAGTGTCTAAAAAAGAAATATGGAGGACAAAAGACTTCTCAGTCCATGAGTTCTATGATGTCTGACCATCATTTTGCACTTTCCATTTCTTGATGTTTCCATTCCATTTCTACATGGAAATTTCTAGATGTGTAAAGCTATTCATATTGCACTTCCCCTCTTCTACTGTGGTTTCTGCACACAGCTCATTCCAAAAATGAATAGATGCATGCAATATTGCAGTTAATGCTAATGTAATCATCTCTTACAGGGTGGCCTTGACTTGAGAAATGATAAAGAATAAACAGCTTAAATCATCCTGATGCGTCTTTGTAATCTATTCCTCTAGTTGTGCGTTTATTTCAAAAAGTGGTACCAAGGATGTTGTGGAGGGTAATCTCCATAATAGAAATGAGGTTATAAGGTATTTTAATGTATTAAACTCTACAAACGTTCTAGTGGGTTCATCATCATTTCACACTCATTGTGTTCAAAGCCACTATACATTTTCTGTTTTAGTAATATATCATAAATACTAACATATCAGGTTTAAAGTGCAAATGTGATATATATATATAGTTAGGTAGATCAAATGTTAACATATATGACTTTTAGTCCTGTGTTTATGAACATTATTGATGTTCATAACCCTTTATAGCATACGGTAGTCTATACTAAAAGATATGTCAACCAAAACTGGATAGAAATATTTCACTCATGGTTTATATTCAATAAAGTGCTGGAACACCCACAGAAGGCCTACAGGGTATCCTACTTTATAGGATATCGGGGTGGTTAACTATTTAAATTATGTTTTTTTTTAAAATTACGTTTATATGATTAAGGAAAAATAACATGGAAATTATAGATCGTTTGTTATATACCTCTTGACTAGAGAGAGCCAGCTACATCACTGAGCAGAGTAACAGGTACCTGTACCAAAAACACCCTGAGCTGTGATGTGATACTAACGGTAACATCATTTTGTTCTCTCGCGTGAATTGGCCCATCCCTGCTTCATCTGACACTCCTCTTCCTCTTCTTCTTTGCCATTGCCTGGAAATTTGACGTTGCTTTTCCTCTCTGTCTCTCGCTCTCGCTCCTCCCCACGCGCTGCTGTGCTGATCTCTCTCTCTCTCTCTCTCTCTCTCGCTCTCTCTCTCTCTCTCGCTCTCTCTCTCTCTCTCCCCACGCGCTGCTGAGTTGTGCTCGGGTGTATTTTGTCTCGCTTGTTTCCTTATATGGTGATGGCGATCAGCGTCGTGGCCTTGCGTGGTGAGCGAGGCGCGTGCACGGTGATCACGATTCGCTTCCATATTTGGAAGTGAGTTCGACAAAAACCCCGCGCAGGGGTGGAGAGAAAGGGAGAGAGAGAGAGAGGGTAGAGCTAGATAGACCATGAACGACGTTGAATTTCCTTCCTTCATGAAAACCGCTTTGCGCCTGGCTGCTGAATGTCGGTCAAAACAGCAGGAGAAACGTTTGACTTACTAATCATTCCTCACACCTTAAAGGCCAACAACACTCATTCACACAAAATAATCGGTCTGTTAAACTCCACAATCACTTAATATGTTTGCTATGATAGCCACAGATATTCATGGTTTTCTATTAGATAAGGCTATACTATAACCAGAAAATAAGTATGGAGCTATAATTGTGGAACTTTGAATATGTCTGAAAAACTACTTTAGCATTTTTCCATGCATCAAACACAAAATAAGCACAGCTGAATCTTTTATGTAACAGATGTTACAGCGATTTGCTGGTTTATTCAAATACTACACAAATACATATTCGCATGGCTATTCATCTGGTATGTTTGATACATCATGGAAACAGACTCAAAATTATTTATGGAAAATTACTGTACAGTGGCAAAAGGGGGAAAAAAGACAATTGTGAAAAATACTGAAAAGTTCCAACGAAAACGTGGCTGTAAACCAATTTTAGCCTATTAATGCCACTTTTAATGGCATATAGTGTTTATCATGTCAGGACTTGTCTGTGACATTTCCTGTTTGTGTGTATATATAAGCCATTCAACTGAAGCTAAGTGTTCATTTGATTACATTGTCATCCCTTCAATTATTTCACAAATGGCAAAATAAAACAATACGCTAACAAACTGAATAGCAAACAAGAGCCAGAACAGATGTGTGCTCTCGCTCGTGCACGATTCTCGCAACAGGAACGCGCTTATATGCGCGCTCTGTGCTGTATTCAGTGTGTGAGCGAGAACGTCTATTCACCACAGTCCATTCAGTTTCACCAGACACTGACCAACTCTGAACGACAGCAATGGTATGTTTAACGCCGTTTTTAAAGTATATTTTGTCAGTGATCACGGCTTTAAATGCCTAATACAAACTTAACCATCATGTGTTTAGTTTGTTTGGTGGTTAGTGTACAATTTGTGTTTATTTTTAAGATGAAAACGCCGGTTTTAGTATCAAAGACCCGGTTAGTGTTCCTGCTACCAGACTGCCACAAGAGCCGCTTCTAGCGCATTGGCTAACTGGAAGCTCTGATGTCTGATGGCAGACACATAATAATAATAATACAAGTTCAAGCCTCGGTTTTATTTCTCTATTCGGCGAATTTACTGTGCGGTTGTCTTGACTATGCTTTAAGATGCGAGGAACGGCCCCAAAACCACTGGCGCCATTTCCGTTTTAGTCGTCAAAAAGGCGTTTTATAGGGCCTTCCCCGTGTTAACATTCACATCACTGATGTATTTTCACTGCATCATGTTTGCGTTACTTCACTCCTGCCTGTCGCTGCTTGTACCTAATAGCAGCGCAGCAGGTGCAGCAGCGCCTTTAGGGATGCCGAGCTAACGGTATTGTTAGCTAAGCTAGCCGTGCGGCGTATGGCTGACGCTGTGATTTGCTTGTTCTTTGTCTGTGCGCGGTATCTCGCTTACAGCATTTCACGGCGCGCTGGAAATAGAGGAAATGAGCACTTTCAACCAACAGATACTAAAACAGATACACAAAATGTTGGTTTATGGTCGATTCGCGACAAGACCAAAAATGTATGAATTGAGAGATGTACGCTTCATTTGAGCAGGGTTTTGCCTTATATAGCAAGCTAGCGCACGCATGTGCGTGTGCTGCATTCATGGCCCCACCCTGAATTTGGTGCAAAGACCATTTTGTTTGGTGCAGTATTATAGACGAGCTGCCATTACATTGCACTCGCTACACTTAACCTTATATGACTTTTATTTATTCTCGTCAGGTTATGACAGATATTTGAAAGATTGTGGCAGTTATGTAAGTTGAAGTTTTGCCATGTTGTGTCTGTTAGCAGAAGCTAACAGGCCGCTGGCTCTGAATCTTTCTGATTGGTGCTGCGCATCTTTCTTTTTTTTTTTCCTTTTTTCTTTTTTTTTCTGCTGTGCGTCTCATTTGTACAGTGGTTTAAACGCACTGTCTGCACGTCACACCTAACAATAGTCAGCTTGAATAATCTGCCTAGTCATCAGCATCCAGTATTACAAAGACGTTGACTTGAGTTTTATTGAATAGGACAGAATGTGTGTCATTTTATTGTGCATAATCACAGCACGGGACATAAAATGCTTGACCCACGTGTCGCAATCAATCTTACGACAAATTTAAATTATAGGTTTGTACGGGATTTTTTTCAAGGTTGATCTGTTATGGGTTTTCTTTTATTGCTGTCTCTGCACCATGAACAACCTGACATCCATGTTACAGCCTGTGCACTGCATATTTAACTTTCACAGTCCTCGAAAAATTAAACACTGTGACTTTCCAAAGGTTTAAATCAGTGTTTTAAAGCTTTCAGTGATCAACATTAAAAAGATGTCAAGATGTACATTTTATTTTATATCAAGTGCCTACTACATGGTGACATATAGACATTGAGGTGATGTTGAAACTGTCGTTACTGATAGTCTTGATGTCTAATGAAAAACTCAAAGCAAATTAAGCAATTAAGCTCAGTCTGTGGTTAGATTTGTATTGATTTGCCTCTGAACTCTGAAACAAGAAAAGTATCTGGTCAAGATGAGATGAGATTTCAGTAACTGGGGAAGCTGGCTTTTTGTGATTACAAAATACTGAAACCTGAAGGAAGTTCAGACAAGGGTTGGGTGGAAAGATTAAAAAAATAAAACTTCATTATTATTCACTTTACAAATGTAAGTAATGTTTATACATGTATAGAAAAGGGACAAATATGCCTTATTTCTCACTATGTTCATGAAAGAAGGAAGTACAGAGGAAAATGTGTTACGTTCTAACTTATCCAGAAAATATACGTTTATACACATGAGCAGATATTTTCGAAATAGATTTCAGTATAACTGCCTGGAACATGGAAACAGTATCATAATATCATACTTAGTTTTTATTGATGGGGGGTTACGACGTGAATGAGATTGGTGGCTGGTTAATTATTTCTCTAAAAATCCCCTGTTATCTCACACAGGTCTTGTGCCCTGAGCAAACATACAGTGCCAGCCCATGTTGATGTGCAGTTGGATTTCTTTTCTCTTTCCTACCCTGTTATTTACTTTTGTTTTCCCCTCAACACATTGCTGGTAGATATGTCACTCTTATTCTGTTGAGACTGTTTTCCTGTGACAAGAACCCTTAAACAGAGTCAGAAGACCTGACTGAGTTTATGAGGCAGCTGTGACTCACGATGTGCCCTTTATTTTTATATTTCAACAGAAGCCCCATTGTCAGTGAATGAACTTTGCACTCCAACTCTTAATTTCTGGCCACACCCTCACCCACACGGCCTTCTTTATAGCAGAAGCACATGGCTGTTAGGCCTGCTAGCACACAAATCTTATGTAATGTTTTATACCTTCTGGCTATTCCATCTTCACAATCACAGTTGATCTTATTTTGCATCCATATTTCAGTTGGACTTTGGTCAAGCAGCGACGGCCACGTATTCACTGTCTGCTCCTCTGTATTAAAGTCTGACCTCATACAAAGATGATGACTTAAGTCTTTATTAATTCTGTTAATAGTCTTGTTTTCCGTGGAGCAGCTGTGCCAACAATAAGATGATTTTTAGATTATATTACTCAGCTGTACCGTTGCTAACAGCTTATCGCAGCCACACCTTTGCGTTTCAGTTCCTTTTATCAGTTGCCCCTGTAAGGAACATTCCTGCTGTGTGTGTGTGTGTGTGATACAGACAGCGCTGTCAGGTCCTTTGTCGTTTCCTGATTTCACCATTTTCTGTAAAATGTCTTGTGGACTGAAAATCATAGAAACTGTTGACTGCTTGGACAAAACTATAGCTGTGGGACTTAAAGCATCCACTTACATTAAAAAAAGAGTCTTAGAACATGAAATGGTCCAAAACCAATCTTAAGGGAGAGAAAACTATTATGAAATGCATATAGAGCTTATTACTTAAGACGCTTAATGTCATCCTCTGCTGTAAAAGTTATAAAAATAAAAACAAAATCTGTCGTGTTTATAAAAATGCAACAGTTGCAGTAAGAGCATGGCAAAGAATGGACTCTCAGTTAATCGATCATTTCTCCACACAGGCCTCCGGTGTGGAAGTGACAGATGAAGTGATTGCAATCTTTAATGACATGAAGGTGAGGAAGTGTCAGTCGACTGAGGAGGAAAAGAAGAAGAGGAAGAAGGCTATTATTTTCCGCATATGTGATAACAATAGGTCCATCATTCCTGAACAAGACAAACAGATCCTGATTGGTGACTTGGGTGTCACTGTCAGTGACTGCTTCCAACACTTTGTGGACATGCTGCCCCCAGATGAATGTCGCTACGCTCTTTTTGACGCTACCTTCGAGACCAAGGAATCTAAGAAGGAGGATCTTGTCTTCATCTTCTGGTGAGGACAGGTATTATAAATGATTATGTCCTTCAGCAAGAGGACATTTGGTTTAATATCTCTCTCTCTCTCTCTCTCTCTCTCNTTTTTTTTTTTTTTTTTTTTGCAGGGCCCCAGAATGCGCCAAGACAAAGTGCAAGATGATCTATGCCAGCTCGAAAGATGCTATAAAGAGGAAAATGCCTGGTGAGTAGAATAATTTTTAGTTGTGCCATTGCTGAATAAGTGATGCAGGTACAGAAAAAATCCCTTTTAGAAGATTAACCTAGACCTTAAACACACCATACCTAAAAATCTAAGGTAATACATAAACCATTTCATACCAATTCATACTGTTATGCTTAACTTGACCACCTTTAATTAAACTTTGGGCCAAAACTGAGGTACTGGCTGTCTCCTCTGCACACATGGCCAGACTGGGATGAGCTCAACAAAAACACTAGTATGACAATATTTTAGTCAGTAGAACAAAAGAATACAGTATTGAAATTTTCAAAATTTAACTATTTCACAATCTTAATCACTTAATTATGTCTAAATTGTTATATGTATAATTTTCACATCTATGGGTGGTGGCTGCAGATATTTTTTGGTTTTGTTCTGTGTGTCTGTCTGCTGTTCTATATGCAGAACATCTCTCACTAAAAGCAAACCTGGTCACATTACATAAGGGAATTGTGGAACATACAACCCCTTTGAGTAGTTTTGCGTTGATGGCCACTAGCCAGCATTTGTGCTCTAAATTTGTGGTTTCCTGTGAGAATGTCAAAAATAATGGTCCTACTAGTTTTATATCTTTAAAAAAAAAAAAAAAAAAAAAAATGCTGTGTGGTTTATGGGAGACCGTTTAGAGTGAAAAGACACATCAGGTCTTGTCACATGTACCTACTTTATTAGACAATGTTTAGGTCCATCAGGTAAGCTTATTTAAAAGGTAAGCTTTTCTGAAAGGCAATATTCAATATAGCATCATTATTTCTATTGGCCAAAACCATCTCTAATAATAATAATTATAAAGTGCAAGATTTTTTTTTTTTAAATGGGTTTTAAGTTCAGCATGTATAATTCTGTTTTTTTTTTTTTTTTTTTTTTTTTCTTCTATAATTTCAGGTATTAAGCATGAGTGGCAGGTGAACAGTTTGGAAGAACTTGATCGGAAGGCCCTTGGTCAAAAGCTTGGTGGTGACGCTGTAACCTCCCTGGAAGGATGTTCTCTATAAATAATGCCCCAATGCTTCGGTCAGAGCCTTTCAGACACATCTGTTGGGTTTAGCTGTTCATTCCAGTATGGTTTGGAGGAGGGCAAAAAGCAGAACCAGCACCATTTGTGGGACTCTTGGGGAGGGATATTGTGGGTGGGGTGAAGTGACAGTTTTAAATTCTTCAAATGCAGACTGTCATTCCAGTTCACACAACTTAATGAATACAAACAAAACACACAAAGGAAAAAAAAAAGATACAACTGAGGAAGGATAATGATACTAAGATTTAAACACACATAATGTAAATGTTTAAGGACAAGGTTTTGTTCTTTCCAGGTTCCATTTGAATGAATTCAGAGAAAGGGACAGGCAACAACTTTTAGTGGTCCAACCATCAATCCTAAAGTGGTTACAACTACATTTTTTTTTTTTTTTTTTNTTTTTTTTTTTTTTTTTGCCAAACTTCTAGTTAAGTTTTGTAAGTGTGTGTAGTTGAGACTAGGTGTAGTATAAATCAGTTAATTCTTGTTTGTACAAGATGTATCAAAACCTTCTCTGTGGGCACATGGTTAAATCAATTTTTTCCTTTGTTTCCACTGTTTTTTTTTTTTGTTTGTTTTGTTTTGTTTTTTGATTTTGTTTTTTGCTTTATCATGCATAAATTCCCAAACTTGAGTGATTCCTATTATTTCCAGTTGTCAGTCAAAACATTTGATGTGGTAAACGGACACATTCCTTGTTCTTGTTAAAAACTTTCAATGGTGTTATGATGGTCTGATGGGGAGCAATGTGTATACGAATGACCGGTTGAGAACTTAAGACTGAATATTGAGCTGTGGATGTTTTGTATCATCTCCTTATCTTTAATAAAAGGCACTAAACTACTGACTTGTGCTGCTCCTTTTCTCTTCCTTTAATAGAAAAATTAGCTGCTATCTTTCAAATGCTAGATATTTCAGGTTTGTGAATGTCAAACTTAAGGGACCCTACTGGCAATTGTGCATGTTTGAGCCTAAAATATTCAATTTTCATACATGTTATGTTACTGACAATCATTTCCCAAAGANTGCATGTTTGAGCCTAAAATATTCAATTTTCATACATGTTATGTTACTGACAATCATTTCCCAAAGATAAAACCTTATTTCAGCTTTACTGATATTTTGCAAAATCTCAATCTTTCAAAATCAAATATTCAAGCATCACACCCACCTTAAAAATCAATGTTTCACCTGCTAATAGTTACGCGGCCTTATGAAGTCATGGTTGTTTAAATTTTTTGATAAATGCAGGTCTTTTGGGACTATGTTCCCTGGCGGAGACATACATTCACTCCATGCTTAAATGCTAAAATTACTCAACTTCTAAAAAAAAACCCTTGAATATACGTGTTGCTTGTGATGATGGATTACCTATCCCAAGAACGTTTCAAGTATCAACAAGTTGATTTTTATAATGTACCAGAATGAACTGAAACCAATGGCGGTCTGGAAGGTTTTTAATTCACTGTTCCAGTAGCATGCTTTGGGAAGTGATTGTCAGTAACGTCACATGTATGAAAATTGAATATATTAGGCTCAAACATGCAAAATGGCCAGTATGGTCCTTTAATCATACCTGAATCATACATTTATCAACAGTTAAGGGTGATTATGGTGGCTGGCAGTTGAAAGAAGCATCCACTGTATGGACTCTAATTTATTGCATTGATGCTAACAAATATTAACAATTTTAGCCCAATTTTATATTTCACTGTTTTTTAAAATTCTGTCCCTTATAATCTTCCAACAAAGCAGCCAATATATAGCAACCTGCTCTACACAGCATATTCATACACATACAACACAAAGACCCCAGCTGGATTTGAATCCAGGATCTTGGTATGAGATGATGGTGATAACTGTTGATCCACTGTACTGCCTTGATGCTCTTGAATTTTGTACTTAAGTATAACCAGATTAAAAAAAAAAATAAAAAAAAGTATAACAAGCTCCCTGGAGAAACTCTGGTGTTCGGTTGACTGGTTGAACAGTACTACATATAACCACAAGATGGCAGACCAAGACCACTGCTGAAATAAAGTAAAGACAAACACTTAAATATCTGTTTATTTAAATATATAAAGCATTTTTATTTCATATTAACACTGCCCCTGAAGCCCACATTGAGAAAAGCACATTTCCACAGAAACAATAGGTCAAACAAAGCTCCAATAGTGTCCCCAACGTGTAGATCACAGAATTAAAAAATGACAATGAATATGAAGGTCATTGAGGAATAAAAGTAATAAGAGTTTTCATAATAAACCATTCTCTTCTCACTGGGCCCAGCAGGCACAATTATTGATTCAACAAGGAATGAAAGTCAGAAAAGATACACCCTCAATCGACTGCAATCATTCACAATGAGAAAATGATCTGGAGACACACTACCCACATTAGGTAAAGTTTACTTCCCCCCCCTTGCAAAAACTGGCTAACGTGGAAATTCTGACTGCATTATTATTGTGGCTGCTGGGGANCCCCCCCCTTGCAAAAACTGGCTAACGTGGAAATTCTGACTGCATTATTATTGTGGCTGCTGGGGAAAATGCATTAAAAGATACCACGATGATGATATCAGATTTGTTGAATTAGACCCAGAGGTTAGCAGCAAATCAAACACAGCAGAGAAATGTCTCAATGAGGAAACTAGTTCCAAAAGTGACTTGCGTATTGTTAAAGCACAGACTTGTAGATCTGCTTGTGTGCCTACTGACAGATGTTAACTTTAAATACATTAAATCCCATTTCAAATGTCTTTTCTATCGGTGAAACATGACTTTTCATATGCTTTCAGTTACTCTTCAGTTACTTTCTTGTACCTTTCACTCAACATTTTTTAAGCATCCTCTTCTCCATCTTAGTCCTGGATACAATCGAGTCGGTTTCCATGTACCCAGTAACAGATCTGAGCAAACTTCAGAGGAGTGATGCGCACCGCCACATTGTAATCTCTGTTCTCCCCATCGATCTCCAGCCACTGATGTCCGGAGAAAATTCCAATGACCTTTCTTTCCCAGCGCTCCAAGGTATCGTCCCATACCCTTCCATACACCCCTGAACCACTGGCTCCGGGCCGGGCATCACAGTGCTGGTATATCAGGTCGTTGGACTCTTCTTCCACAGGGCAAAATCGGTAGACCAGCTCCCCTGGTCTGTCACTGTCAAAACCAGAGAAGTGGATGCGGTTCCCTGCCAAGTCATCAGAGCTCGGAGCAACAGAAAGGTGCATGAAGGGGCGACGGTGAGGCCACCGCAGCTCCAGCAGGGCATAATCAAAGTCCATGCTGACATCCTGAGGGCCCTGGATCCAGCCCTTAGGCACACGGGTCCGTTTCACCCGGACCCAGCGTACCAGCGGTTTCTTGGGAGAACTGAGGCCAGCTTGGGTACCATTGACAAAAGGCGGAGTCAAGAAACCCACCCTGAGCTTCCGTGCCCCCTTGACATAATCCTTCCCATCGTGCACACAGTGAGCAGCTGTCAGGACGTGCCGCTGAGAGACAAGAATGCCTGTGCAGCCAGTGGAAATCCGCACAGCCGTGGAGAATGGGTAGTCCAACAGGAAGTTGTCACCTCGGATGTTAAAACGTCCGTCAGCTCCATAGATCTGCCGCCTCACACGCCTGTGCCTGGGCTTCACTCTTGTGGATGGGTGAGCGTCAAACTCCCCATCACTCTCCACATCCACAGTAGTAAGAGTGCGGGAACCGTCAGCATACAGGGTCTCAAAAGCCAGTTTCTCACTGAGCTGTTCCTTTTGCACCTCTTGCTCTCCTCTGTGGAAGCAACTGGAGTTGCAGTGTGTGGTGAAGTCCAGCTGAGTCTGAGCGCTGAAGCGAGAGTGGGTGAGGGACGTGGGAGCGTGAGGCACCAACGTTGGGACGTGGACAGGGGGATGGTGGGGAGGGTGCAGAAAGGACAGAGCAAGGGGCAGCAGGAGTAGGAGGAAAAGGTGAGCCAGAACAGAGCTGTGATGTGGTGTCATGGTGACACAAAACACTGCAACGGCACACAGAAAAACCAAACACACAATAAATTATGATTAATAACTTATACCTGAAGAGATTTCACAAATCATGAGACACAACTGAACACACAACTGTGAAGAACAAAGGCAAGTAGTTCAACAATCCCTCTTACAAACTGTAATTCCCCATTAAACCAAACTCTTTCCCCACTGGATGGCTGTAAATCTCAATATGTATGCTAGTGAGCTCAGTTTACAAATCTAACGTTGCAATGCAGGACTGAATTTCATCTCTTGTGAGGACGCAACAATGACGTTCTTGTTTCTGTAAAACAGCTTACCTTAAAGCGCCTGGTAGAAAGAACAAGCATTTTAATGTCTCATACAAATGCTGCAGACACGTTCCATACGAAAACAGGTACCATGGCCAATGCTCTAGGAGGTAAAATATGTAATACTGTATAATATACCTGGTATATTTCACCATTTTTTCAGAATTGTCAGGATACAACATCCTTAATAATACCTGACACAATGGATGGCTGTGAATTTAGTATTTGAGAATGCTCAGAAGAAAAGAGGCGTTTTCCATCAAACATTAACTATTTCACAGTTTATGGGCTTTCAGGGCAGATTAGCAGGAACAAGGAGATACCTGATCCTCTCTAAGATTAAGGACCCAGAGGCTCTTGTGGCATGATGAGAGCAGGTGTGTAAAAGTAAAAAGAAACAAGTTGGGGCATGGTGGGAAAGCAGAGCATTATTTTCAACAAAAGACAGGGTGGGGCCTGTCTATACCCTTCAAGTACAAATGTGCTGCCCTATATGAAAACACAAAGAAGCTCCCTTGCACAAAGAAATTAGGGCTCTCTTCAATTTTCACAAAGTATAACTATCCTTCCATGTGTTGAATATGTGATGTCCTTTACACTAAGTGGATGTTTTTTTTAAGAGAATTTGGTCAGCGGTTAGTAAAGTAGTAAACTAAATTAAGGATTAGAGTGAGACATTATCTTACAGGAAAGTTTATTTAAAACAATAAGCGTGTTAAGCATATGACCCAAATATCATCCTCTTTTAAATAGGCAGCTGTAGCATACAGGCCATGCTATAACCGTGTCTGTGTTTCAATGTCATCATATAACTGTAAGAAAAAAATCACAGCTTCTGAACCAAACATCACAACTCCTCAAAGGTTATACAGGCTCCTTCTAATGAAAACAACTGGAAATTGTCCAGGAGGCATCACTTTGTAGAAGTGACAATACACACTTAATAACTGGTGTTAGTGTATATTTTAGGGCTGGCATTGTTTTCAGTCATTCATGTATCCTGTGAATTGCTCCTGCAAATGTAAGAAAGTCTATTTCACATCTGATTAGTACAAACACAAGTAGGTATGCGCAACACTTGCTGCTTGGCCAGTCTAAAGCCAAGAAACATCTCATTTTAATCTGATGCATGCAGCATCAAGTTCAGATCCCACAAGTTCCATTTAAGCTTTAACTCTGAAACTGAGGACAAATGAACCAAAAACAGAATTTAAAAAATCCCATATGAAACCTGACAGCCTTACATTCTTAATTTTATCTTTGACCATGGTGAAGTCGTTTAAAACTGAATTTTTAATAAACTTCTGTCCTCAAAACAGCTTATCTGATGAGTCCTGTGTCAGCTTTAATGATTATTAATCCAGCGACCTGTGAATGCAACACTGGTGGTCACTATCCTCAGTGATGGCCCTTAAACACGACACAGTTTGATTTCTGTCTCTCCTGAGATTGGCACTGACCAATGAAAGCAGTAATATCGCTAATATCTTTAATTATATCTTATACATTACCTGCTAATTTGAGATTGTTATCTGGTGGTTAACATCCCAGTCACGTTTTGTTGCCCATCAACAGACATCAGCGCGGTCAGGATCATGTCGCAGCTTTTCCTCATGTTTGCTGACAGACAGGTACTTTCTCCTTCTCGTCCCTCTTCGTACTTTTTCAGCAAGGAGTCCGAATAAACCGTCAGATGCTGAGTGTCTATCAGTGCGCCACTACCTCCGAGAGCTGTTCCTCACACTCACAGCCGCAGATAAAGAGTGTGTGTGTGTGTGAGTGTGAACAGCATTGTTTTCTCTGCAGCGTCTTCCCTCACGGTAACGCCCCGCCCCGGCTATCTGCGATCATAACTGCCCCCTTTTCCTTTTGGAAAGTTCTCTGGACTTCATATTTTATATTTTCAAACTTTGCACCTTTTAAAAATACAAAACACCTTCCCATTAATAATCTCCATGCTGTTACACTTTGTAAATGTGTATTATTATTATTATTATTATTATTATTGTGTAAGTGTATGTTGTTTTGTGTTTTATGAAATATTGTATCCATGTGCGATACAGGCTAGGCTAGGCTAGGCTACAAACTACGCTAAGCTTGGCTACCTAGACTTAGCTTAGCGTTTAGCATGTTAAGTAGCCTAGGCTATGTTTAAACTACTGATGCTCAAATATGCCAGTAACAATTCCAAACATAGATATAAAACAGTACAATAATTTTTGGGCTCAGTTCCTTTTACGTTTGTCTCAAATATTTAGTTATCGACACATTTAGTCAAGTGAATCAGTCTCGGCACGAGTAAAAAGCCTTTCAGTTCCGGCAAGTTTCGCTGACACGATCTCTCGCAAATTGTACGGCATATGTACGCAATACTTATCCGAATCTCCGAAATAGAAAAAACAGGGCTGCCAACTCTCACGCATTGAGCGTGAGACTCACGCAAACGGCTGACTTCACACGCTCTCACGCCTGACATCTGATTTCTCATGCTCGGAAAACATCCGTTTAACTTCGTACGTCTTCAGCTTCTCCTCTCTGCTCCTCCCACTTTTTATGGATTTGAGCGCCTCGCGCCAGCACGACTCGTTGCCATAGTGATTAAGTTTCACTAAAAACAGTTATGGGCACCAATGGAGAGACTGCGGCAACAGAACGGATTGGAAGGTATAGTGTTTTTAAGTGATTATTAAAATAGTTTAACTAGTCGGACTTTAGCGTTTTAAAGTTACTTTAGACAAACTGGGCATCTATCTTTGTCCCTGACGTGTTGGAGGAAATTGTCTGGTGATGCTGGCAATTCACCACCGAAGTATTTACATTCCAGCAACAGCGATTAAACAACATGACTAAATAAACAGACAGTAATCACTTTATTTAGAGTTCATCTGTTATTGACAGCTAGTTATGCAGTGAATAAATATGTGTGGCCTGTGAGTCTTGTGTATAATCATAACATGCATGATTACTGGTGTATATATATGTAGAGACGTGAAATGTACTCAAATAAATAATCGNTAACATGCATGATTACTGGTGTATATATATGTAGAGACGTGAAATGTACTCAAATAAATAATCGATATACTCTTATATATATACTCTTACTATACACTTACTATAGTCTTATATACTTACTATACTGTAGTTCTTACTATAGTCTTATTATAGTCCTTACTATACACTTATTATAGTCTTACTATACACTTATTATAGTCTTACGAGACTCTTAATATACTCTTACTATACGCTTATATTAGTCTTACTATAAAATTACTATAGTCTTTTTTATATACTTATTATACTCTTACTATACACTTACTATAGTCTTTTAATACACTTACTATAGCCTTACTATACACTTACTGTAGTCTAAGTACACACTTACTAGTCTTTTTATACACTTACTATCGTCTTTTGATACACTTAGTATAGTCTTACTATACACTTACTAAAGTCTTACTACAGACTTACTATAGTCTTACTACACACTTACTATAGTCGCTACACACTTACTATAGTCGTATTATAGTCTTACTATACACTTACTATAGTCTTATATACTTAGTATAGTCTTATTATAGTCTTACTATAGTCTTATTATATACTTACTATAGTCTTACTATAGTCTTATTATACACTTACTATAGGCTTACTATACACTTACTATAGGCTTACTACAGTCCTACTTTACACTTACTATACTTCTTACTATAGTCTTATTATAGTCTTACTAGACACTTACTGTAGTCTTACTAAACACTTATTATAGTCTTACTAGACACTTAATATAGTCTTACTATACACTTACTATAGTCTTTTAATACACTTACTATAGCCTTACTATACACTTACTATAGTCTAAGTACACACTATTCTTTTTATACACTTACTAACGTCTTATGATACACTTAGTATAGTCTTACTATACACTTACTAAAGTCTTACTACACACTTACTATAGTCTTACTATACACTTACTATAGTCTTATATACTTACTATAGTCATACTATACACTTACTGCAGTCTTACTATACACTTACTATAGACTTACTATACACTTATATTAGTCTTACTATACAATTGCTATAGTGTTTTTATACACCTACTATAGTCTTACTATACACTTCTTACACACTTAGTATAGTCTTACTATACACTTACTATAGTTCTTACTATAGTCTTACTATACACTTAGTATGGTTTTACTGTACACTTACTACACTCTTACTATACACTTATATTAGTCTTACTATACAATTACTAGTCTTTTTTATACAATTATTATAGACTTACTATAGTAAGTGTATAGAATTACTATACTACTATATACTATGTATAGTAATTATTATAGACTTACTATAGTAAGTGTATAGAATTACTATACACTTACTATAGTCATTTTATACACTTACTAAAGTCTTACTACAGACTTACTATAGTCTTACTACACACTTACTATAGTCTTACTATACACTTACTACAGTCTTTCTATACACTAACTATAGTCTTACTATAGTCTTATTATACACTTACTATTGTCTTACTATAGACTTACTATACACTTATATTAGTCTTACTATACAATTACTATAGTGATTTTATACACCTACTATAGTCTTACTATACACTTCCTACACACTTAGTATAGTCTTACTATACACTTACTATAGTCTTTTTATACACTTATGATAGCCTTACTATACACTTAGTATATAGTATTACTATACCATTACTATAGTCTCTTTATACACCTACTATAGTCTTACTATACACTTATTATAGTCTTACTATACACTTACTATTGTCTTCCTGTAGTCCTACTATACACTTACTAAAGTCTTACTATACACTTCCTATAGTCTTACTATACACTTATTATAGTCTTACTAGACACTTACTGTAGTCTTACTATATATTTACTATAGACTTACTATACACTTATATTAGTCTTACTATACAATTACTATAGTGTTTTTATACACCTACTATAGTCTTACTATACACTTCTTACACACTTAGTATAGTCTTACTATACACTTACTAAAGTCTTACTACAGACTTACTATAGTCTTACTACACACTTACTATAGTCTTACGATACACTTACTATAGTCTTTCTATACACTTACTATAGTCTTGCTACAGAATTACTATAGTCTTGCTACAGACTTACTATAATCTTGCTATACACTTACTATAGTTGTACTATAGTCTTATTATATACTTACTATAGTCTTACTATAGTCTTACTATACACTTACTATAGACTTCCTATACACTTATATTAGTCTTTCTGTACACGTAGTATAGTCTTACTTTACACTTACTATAGTCTTACTGTACACTTATATTAGTCACACTATACAATTACTATTGTCTTTTTTATACACCTACTATAGTCTTACTATACACTTATTATAGTCTTACTATACACTTACTATTGTCTTCCTGTAGTCCTACTATACACTTACTAAAGTCTTACTATACACTTCCTATAGTCTTACTATACACTTATTATAGTCTTACTAGACACTTACTGTAGTCTTACTATATATTTACTATAGACTTACTATACACTTATATTAGTCTTACTATACAATTACTATAGTGTTTTTATACACCTACTATAGTCGTACTATAAACTTCTTACACACTTAGTATAGTCTTACTATACACTTACTAAAGTCTTACTACAGACTTACTATAGTCTTACTACACACTTACTATAGTCTTACGATACACTTACTATAGTCTTTCTATACACTTACTATAGTCTTGCTACAGAATTACTATAGTCTTGCTACAGACTTACTATAATCTTGCTATACACTTACTATAGTTGTACTATAGTCTTATTATATACTTACTATAGTCTTATTATAGTCTTACTATACACTTACTATAGACTTCCTATACACTTATATTAGTCTTTCTGTACACGTAGTATAGTCTTACTTTACACTTACTATAGTCTTACTGTACACTTATATTAGTCACACTATACAATTACTATTGTCTTTTTTATACACTTACTATAGTCTTACTATACACTTATTATAGTCTTTTTGTACACTTACTATAGTCTTTCTATACACTTACTATAGTCTTACTATACACTTACTATAGTTCTTACTATAGTCTTACTATACACTTAATATAGTTTTACTATACACTTAATACAGTCTTACTATACACTTATATTAGCCTTACTATACAATTACTAGTCTTTTTTATACACTTACTATAGTCTTACTATACACTTATTATAGTCTTACTATACACTTATGTTAGGCTTACTATACAATTACTAGTCTTTTTTATACACTTACTATTGTCTTACTATACACTTACTATAGTCTTTTTATACACTTACTATAGCCTTACTATACACTTACTATAGTCTAAGTACACACTTACTAGTCTTTTTATACACTTACTATCGTCTTATGATACACTTAGTATAGTCTTACTATACACTTACTAAAGTCTTACTACAGACTTACTATAGTCTTATTACACAATTACTAGAGTCTTACTACACACTTACTATAGTCTTACTATACACTTACTACAGTCTTGCTACAGACTTACTATAATCTTGCTATACATTTACTATCATCGTACTATAGTCTTTCTATAACTTAATATAGTCTTACTATAATTTACTAATCTTGTTATATAGTAAATGTACTATATGTAGTATTTGCACATATACTAGTAAATGTACAAATGTACTATATGTACATACACTATGTACATGTCTTTTTACATAGTAAATGTTTTATATGTACTATATACTTAAATATAGTAAATGTACTATTATAGTCTTACTATAGTCTTTTTATGCACTTACTATCGTCTTATGATACACTTAGTATAGTCTTACTATACACTTACTAAAGTCTTACTACAGACTTACTATAATCTTATTACACAATTACTAGAGTCTTACTACACACTTACCATAGTCTTACTATATACTTACTATAGTCTTTCTATACATTTACTTGCTATACACTTACTACAGTCTTGCTATACACTTACTATAGTCGTACTATAGTCTTACTATACACTTACTATAGTCGTACTATAGTCTTACTATAGTCTTACTACACACTTACTATAGTCTTACTATACACTTACTATAGTCTTTCTATACAC
>VXCM01004254.1:0-44966 GCA_014773175.1 Lucifuga dentata
GCAAACAAGAAGGGGCTCAGAGCTGATCCTTGGTGTAGTCCCACTTCCACCTTGAACTCCTCTGGCTAATTTAATGTAATGCAGTTTTTGGGAGTTGGTATTGCTATAGAATATAAACCAGGTCATGTAGTTTATGGATTTCTTACTATGTATCACCATTCCATTACATAAACTAAGAATGGACGCAATTTATGAATAATTTTTGTTGAGACATGCATTCTTCACTGGGCAAGCAGACTGATATTAACACCAATGTCCACCACATGCTCGTACAACTTTGACTGGACTTGTCATTTTAATTGACAATACTCGTTATTTAGTGATCATCAAAGTTAAATTGTGCATCACATGTTAACTGCATGTTTTTTGTTTTTTTTTTTTTNTTTTTTGTTTTTTTTTTTGTTTTGTTTTGTTTTTTTTCTTTGTACTGTGTGTGATTGTGGTGACTGTAGAATACAGGTTTGTGATTGGCTGTCCACATTTCAAACTGTGATCTCGCGGTCGAATGTGCTATCGCGATGTTTTCTTTCTTCTGGAGCCGCCGGATACTTCCGGTTACATGACGACGACAGCGTCGATACAAAAAGACAGAAGGAAAACAGGAAAATAGATTTCTTGGGGAGAACAGTGGAAACTTAATAGAAAGAGTAAGATTCTCAATAACTGATCGCTTGTATGATCGGCATAGCTAACGATCGACCTCAAGTTATTCCGGTCGGATGACGTATGAGCAAAGGGAGATCACAGTTTTTTGGAGTTTATTGTTCTTCGCCTGCTTCCCAGCTGGTTCTAGCTAAGCTATTTCTGGGCTTCCCTGCGCTAACTAGCCACCTAGCTAACCTGAGTTACTGTGGATACTAGCACACAGTGTGTTCTCTTAGCTGTTGATTAGCAAGCGCCTGGAAAGAAAACAGCATCTCTAAGCCATTCAGTTTGTAGCTGGGCTCCCGCTAACCTGTTTTAGCTCGGTGACTTTTGCTGGGAGAGGATGTCAACGTCGGCACTGTACGCCTGTACGAAGTGTAACCAGCGGTACCCTTTCGAGGAGCTGTCGCAGGGCCAGCAACTGTGCAAGGTCTGTGTGTTTGTATGTGTATGATTGACACAAACAATCCTTTGCGTGGAAGAATGTTAGTGTTATTGGTGTGTACAGTTGTGTGTGACGGTGTAAAGCCAAACCCGGTTCAGATTATGTAACATCTCTTTTCTTCCCAGCCTTGAAACGCTAATACTGCAGGAGTAACCTTGTTTACATAATGCCACACGACCATGCTGATCATTTGTTGAACAGTAATAAACTATTAAATCACGTATTGATGAGCTGAGAGAGCTTTGTCCATTACGCACTGGAAGACAGTTGTCCTCCTACATGGTTGAGGAATTGCTAACTTGTTGCTCTTATAGGGCTTCTGAACATTTGTGTACAGTGTATACAGATGTAATGCGACTTTTATAAACATGCCAATGCAAGAATGCACAGATTTGTAGGAGGTGTATCACAGTGGCATTAGTTGTCTGATCATTTACTGTGGATTCTAGCTCATTCTGGGCAGTTTTGCAAATTTACACAAAACTAGTGATACAATGCTGAACTATTATTATAAAGTTCATGTCACCCTTCTGGGCATGTTGAAGTTGACAGTTTTAGAGCTTTGATCACCACCCACACTCTTTCCAATATCAAGCCTTTTGTCCAGGTCATAAGACAGCCTGTTTAATTGGCCAATTTACTTGTCAAAATGTCAGCAGACATGTTGATATTCATTTCTTTTGTTACTGTAGGAATGTCGCATCGCACATCCAATAGTGAAGTGCACGTACTGCAGATCTGAGTTTCAACAAGAAAGGTGAGCTTCCTCAAAAGTTGTTATAACTAGTGATGAATTTCAGTTTCTGTTTATTTTAGTACAGTGAATGTTTTTGTCATCTAATTTGAATGAAATACTTTTTTTTTTTTTTTTANTTTTTTTTTTTTTTTTGAAACAGCAAAACGAATACAATCTGCAAAAAATGTGCCCAAAACGTCAAACAGTTTGGAACAGTGAGTAAGAAGTTTCTCCTGTTTTCTCTTGAAGTAATGAAAGAAGAAGATTTTTAACCACAGTTGTATTTGCTAACTCCATTTGCAATTAATGCATACAACATGTTTAATATCACTTCGTGTTAAGAGGTTTACCTTTCACAGTTCTTTTTTCATTTGACAGCCCAAGCCTTGTCAGTACTGTAACATCATTGCAGCTTTTATCGGTACAAAGTGCCAGCGTTGTACCAACTCAGAAAAGAAATACGGACCTCCACAGACCTGTGAGCAGTGCAAACAGCAATGCGCCTTTGATCGCAAGGAGGAAGGCAGGAGAAAGGTATAACAACCACATGTAGTCTAATTTCATATTGATTGTGCAACAGCGAGTCAAACAATCTGCTTCTGTCTTACAGGTGGATGGGAAACTGCTGTGCTGGCTCTGCACTCTGTCCTACCGCCGTGTACTGCAGAAGACCAAGGAACAAAGGAAGGGCTTTGGCTCCTCCAACTCCTCTTCCTTGAATGAGAAAGACCATCACTCCAGACCTCATCATCACCACCACCAACACAGGCACAGCAGCTCTCACCACAAGTACGTTCCCTGTTGTGTCACTTCTCCCACAGCTCCACGCCCCAGCTGCTCAGTCAGACTGTTGATTCTGAACATAGTGGCAAGGATTTGAAGACACCATTAGAGTCCGTGTTCATTGGGTCATTATTTGTTGTTTACATAAGACAGTGAATAAAAGAGAAGTGGGTGTCTATCCAGCTAACAGCTAACTTGTGTTTTCACAGACTGAGTGGGAGTTTGAGCCCTGAGCAGGAGCAGGGACTGTGGAAGCAGAGGTAAAACAAATTTTCCTCTTTGTATTACATCTGCAGCTTCTTTTTTTTGACATGTAGATGTTAATGTGTATCAGAAAGTGGTTTATGGCTAGAGCATTTAGGCCAAGATTGTACATTGCCATTTGATTTTCTTTGCAGCCATAAATCGTCTTCAATCCAGAAGGAGACTCCAAAGAAGAAGCCAAAACTGGAGATGAAGCCATCCAACGGTGACAGGTATGAGAGGGAAAGCATTAAAAGTACATTAAAAGTCTTGACTCTTCTTGCATCTAAAATAGTCAGAATTCTGTATACTTTATTTCCCTGTGTGTTTGACCACCCTCTCAGTACTGGACTCATGCTGTCTGTGCTCTTCATCATCAGTAGTTCCATCACCCAGTCTATGGATTCTGGAGGAACAGACAACTTCATCCTCATCAGCCAGCTGAAAGAAGAGGTCATGTCACTAAAGAGACTTCTGCAGCAAAGGGATCAAACCATTCTAGAGAAAGACCGCAAGGTAGGAGATCAGTCTCCCCATACATCTAATGAATTAAAGCTGCGTCACCCTTTATTGCTTCAAAGCATTGGTAGTATATTTTTTGTTTAGCTCACAGAGATCAAAGCAGACTTTCAGTACCAGGAATCCAACATGAGACTCAAGATGAACCAAATGGAGAAAGCACACAAAGAGGCTATGGAACAACAGCAAGTAAGAAAGGACACACTTAACACATTATTAAAATATGAGGCTAAGCTAGCTGGTGTTTTAGATCTGATATCCAGTCTCTCTCCTGCAGTGAGGATCCTCCAGGGGGGCAACTATTTAACACATTGACTAAGTAATGACTGCGTTCTCTCTCTGATGCAAAAATTCTCCACATTTAGAATACGAATATGGATCGTCATTTAATCTGTCATATCAATAAAAATGATTAATAAATATTTGGAAACATTTTTCTCTTGATTTCAAATGGCAGTTTGTTTTTTTGCTCCTACTTCGAGCTTGGTTGTTGTGTTGGAGTTGAGGATCAGTACCACAGAAATGCAAAGGAAAATTATACCATCTTATTTGAAAAGTTGGCTGTGTGACAGTGTGTGGCTGATGCTTCCAAATAGTCAACTAAGAAAAAGCTGCTCAAGGATGCTTCCATTTCCCACAAAGATAAAAGATGGAGAGAAGGAACACAGACCGTTGGTTGAAAGATTAACTTTGTTAATGAAAGATGATCAGAATCTACACTTTGACATGTTCAGTCAGATATTGGAGTGTTGAAAGATGCAATGTGGTGTGAAATTTGAATGATATTTGTGAATATCTGGAGTTTGCTTGTTTCACAATATAGTTTTCAGAAATTAAGTAGCAGTTTTAAAAAAATGCTGATTACTGAATAATCTGTTATGGGTGCATTAGTTTTTCATAGCAACACAAAGAGCCATACAGCTACTACTCTGCTCAATAAAACACAAACAAAAACTATTTGAACAAATTCAGTTGGGAAGTTAGAGTTATGTTTTAGTATTTAAATATCACCTGCTATGACAGAACTGATTGGGACAGCCCTACTTGGCAGGTTTACCTTATAGAATGCATTGCAACAGCAGTTATCTGTCATGTGTGGTTAGCGCGCACATTTCTCAAAATATAAATGAATATTGAAGAGCAGCTTTAAAGTGTCACTTTAGGTGTTTAAATTAGCTTTCTATTTAAATAAGAAAGGTTACATTTTTAATGTGGCTGTTGTTTTCTGAATATGTGGTTGACTTGCTTAATATCCTCCTTCACTTTTTTTTTTTTTTTTTTTTTTTTGGCTATGACCAAACTAGTCTAAGCAGCCGCAGGCAGCCTGTTGGTCAAAGAGCCCTTAGCTAGTACTGAATTAATTATGAGTAAGTCAGAAATATAACTTAATGCTTTGAAATTATAATTTACTTAAAACAGCAAGCAAATTTGACTATCATTACAATCGTCAAGGTTTCAGATAAATTTTGTGGGGCAGTTGAATAAAGAGAAGGTGGCACTGTCCATTAACAAATGCTTTCACTGATAATTTTGTTAGATATCGAAATTGAAACTATACATTTCTAACTAAATTTTCCATTCGTTTCCACAGGCCAAGAACAGAGAGTTGATGAAACAAGTGGCAGCCCTCTCAAAGGGAAAAAAGTTTGACCGGACAGGAAGTTCACTTATGTTACCCTAACAATAAGCTGGCAAGTGTGTAACAACACGGAGCGGCTTCATTGTTGTGACACTGTGAAAGTCTCCCTCTTGTGTTTCCTCAATCATTGCCATAAATATTGATCAGTTCTGAATTGGTAAAGCCAGAGACCATGTTGTACATGGAAATCAGCTGTTACATCAAACAGCGAAAACGTCTTTCTCAATGTCAACCTATTTTAAGATATTTTATGGGTTTTTTTTTGTTTTTTCTTCCCCCCCCCCCCCCNAAAAAAAAAAAAAAGCATGGTGTGCATATGTGGATAGCATTCTGTCGACTCCATGTATCCACTTGACTTTTATGGATGTCATGCAATTTATTTATTCAACTGTATTTCTTAGCTTTTTTATTTCCTCAACATTATACAAGAATTTCCCACATTTTGGGATTTTCTTCAATAGTAGTTAGTTATATTTTTCTAAACAGATGCGATTGTGGAAGACATGTTCTCCTTAATGGAGACCCTGTGCAACTTTACAATGTATGCAAATGTGAGAATGGTGACCACTGAGTTGCTGCTCAGCAGTTGAGAACTCTCTCAGTTTCAATTCAGTAAACAGCCAATGAACATTTTGAAGGCTGTCTGACACACAGACACCTCTTCGCTGCCCTCTTTCTCACTGTGTGACAGCTGTAGTCCTTTGCTGTTTCTCTTTAGTGGAACGATTGTAAAACTGCATGATTTTACTGCCAGATACCGGGTGGCATTGTGGTCAGACTTCCTTTACTTTCCCCTTTTTTAAATTAGTTTTTAAGAATCACTTGTAAATGTATTACTGGGGTCAGCCATTGTATATTTAAACTATTGCTTGTATCTGTTTTAGTGAGTACAGTATGTGTATGGTAAGGCCAGTTGAAATTAACACGTCTGTAGGATTTTTAAAGGAACACACCGTTCACCTTGCATTTATTGGGCTGGTTTCATACTGTGGCATACAGGATCACTTTTGTACCTTTTTCCAAACCAAGTGTTTTAAAAACTATTAAAACTGGCTAAACTGTTACAGGTTTTTCTTTTTTTAATTTCTGTATTGGCTTTTGTGTTTTGGTACATCTACACAGATATATAGGTACATTTTTGCACCCTTGGCAAAATGCTTAAGACATTCACCAGTTTTAAAACATGCTGTGAGTGCATTATTATTGAGTCACTTAATATGGAAGGCACCACTTAGACACATTCAGTATCTATATTAATAACGATAAGAGCAAGAGCTTTAAAAAGGACTGTGTGGTTATATAAAGGTGTATATATAGGGTGTCCCAAAAAAAAAAAAAAATATATATATATATATATACACACACACACTTTGAACGATAATCATTGTATGTGCGTGTACATTTTTTTGGGACTTCCTGTATACAGTATGTGGTTATAAAGGTCTATCTTAAAGCTGAAGTCGGCAAGTTTGAAAAGTGGGTGGAATCAGAGAATATTTGCTTAAAAAAAAAAAAAAAAANAAAAAAAAAAAAAAAAAATGTAAAGTGTATACCTGTCCAGCAGAAATATTGCCAGTTCAGTATCACTTTTCCAGCCTTCCAATATTTTTACCTCTCGCCATCGGTGGATGGCAGCTCCAATATTAATAAGACTTCTTTCCCTAGCTCTGTTTCTTTTTATCTAACTGTTCCTCTTTGTCTTCCATTGTTTTCCTTTTCTTGCAGAGAAAGTTGATGTAAATGAATTTCTTAATAGGTTCCGCCATTACGCCGTTTCCTGACTCACTTGTTTACTAGTTGTGTACGCGCTCAGCTGAAAAGAGCGCCATAAATGCAAATGAGACGTGATTGACAGCTCGCTAAGGCGCTTCTTTGTGCTGATTGGATGAAAAATTCGGGGCCGAATGTTTTCTTCAAATTAGATTTATTCCAGTAGGAAGAGCCAGAGGTCTTTTTTTCACAGACCACTGAATACATACCTACCACAATTTAATGCAAATTTAAGAAAAATCAATAAAAATGTTATTTGTTGCCGACTGCAGCTTTAATTATTTTCACTATCATTTAACCTGATTACTATTTTTTCAGTTTAATTGAAGAATCATTTCATAGCAAGTTGACAATCTGAGAAAGGGAAGAAACTACATCTGTGACACTGTAACCAACAAGTGGTTCAAACTATTACTAAAGGTTAAAATGCTACTAAATTGAAGTGGAGCGATGCTGATATATCGCTTTACAGGGCACTGTTTAGTAATTGTACACTCTGCTCCAGTATAATAAGTGTTTATGGGATTATATTCTCTCAGAAATTTAAACTAGAGATATTATCCCCATATTTCCACTCTCTATCCACTCCAACCAGGCGTAATAATTTAAAATGTAACTCAAGTCATTGGTCAAGCCATTTGGGAAGCAGGAGTAGGGAAGATGACTGTTACACAACGCGTCTCAGCTTGTTTTTTTCCTAGCAAACCTGAAAATTTACCACGCTACGAGGAGTGCTTGAACGCCCCAGCGGCCATCCGGGTCATTTGGCTTTTGAGCATTAGCTAGCATTTTAGCTAAAAAAGATACCGCTTCCATCAGTGTCGTGTGGTTATTATCGCTGTAGCGCTTGATATATACACCTTTATAAACACATTTATCCAAGCCGTAGCAGTTTACAGCTCACATTAAAGACGGATTCTATGAGTTTTCTTTTGACCTCGGGACGTTAGGGTTGGCTGACAGGGAAAAGATGAGTAGCTATGTTTGTCTTTAGCATTTTGACTAACGTCGGCAACGTTATTTGGCTGGATAGAGAATTGTAGCAGCTAAGATTTTGTTAACTTTAAACAATTATATCAAGCTGGCTGAAACCCAGAGGGACTAATTCTAAAGAGAACACACGGAAGGTGAGTATAAGGTGCAACTAACTACTACTGCCACGAAATGGCAGTAGTGTAACAAAGACACCACAATGTCTTAATTTCATTTTTTTTTTTTTTTTTNTTTTTTTTTTTTTTTTATCATGGAACGCTAGCTCAGTAGCTAGCTCACTTTAAATGCAGCAAAGCTTTGACTTAAAGATGCGTTTTGTTTGTTACTGAGCTTCAGCTCAAAATATATATGAACATTTTTTTCCCCAGACTGTTTTGTTAAACTGGTGATAGCGAAAAACACAAGAATCACCGCAGAAGACAGGTCCTGTCGCAGAAGTGCACAACTGCAGTGCAAAACCAGTCAATGAAAGTGAGGTATTACTAGGAAATATATTCGTAAGTTTTAGTGAAGTTATAAGCAGGAATCTTGGCCTGCCAGTAACAATAAAAAGGTTTAACTATTATGTTGCTCTGCAGAGCGTTATAGTTGCCTTACAACGCCATCAAAACAGAGGAATGACCGGTAGAAAAACTAAAAATGAAATAAAAAAGTGTCATGTAGGTGGAATATGACAGCACAGCATTTGCGCAGTTTTTAAATATGCGTTTCTTTACAACATCTGCATCTTTGGCTTAAGAGTAACTGATATTTTGATGCTATGATCCTATATTAGGTGACCATTATGTGAACCAGTTAACAGAATTTTGGCTAGCTTTTCGTGATTATTCGTGATAATATTTTCACAAATCAAAATGGAAAAAAAAAAAGTATTTATTAATTTTGATCAGGAAAAAATAAAGTTTTCGACCAGGCGAAAAATTAATCAAAAGCAATTTTAACAATATAACTCATAATAAATTGCTTCCTTTCTAGGTCTCATAATTTGTTGTGCATTTGTCACTATTTTCAGATTAATAAAGCTATCAAAAATTATTGCGAGATTAATTAAGAAAATCCAGGTTATTGCATGACTTTTCTAAGCAGGTAAGAGGAGTGATGCTTTATCCTGAAAATTAAACACTGCTTATCTTTCCTGTTTCAGTGGGGGTTTTTTTGTCTGTCTTCACTCTGCAAGTCATTCAAGAGTCATGGAAATTCTCTCAATCTGCTTATGCCTAAACTGTGAATGTTATTTTACATGACCTTGTTTTTTACAGGATGTCAGACTCAGACAGTGATGAGGACCAGGACCGCCCTTTCTCTCTAACTGGCTTCCTCTTTGGAAATATCAATGAAGACGGCCAGCTGGAGGATGACAGTGTTCTGGACAACGTGAGTGCTGATAAGATAATTATTAAAACTAAAAACTGTTAAATGTCTATTTTTATTATTCAACACTGGTGATGTTTCTTTTCTTTTTTCTGACATTTCTGATCTCATGTCAGGAGTCTAAGAAGCATCTGGCTGGTTTGGGGACTCTGGGTCTGGGGTCACTCATTACAGAAATCACTGCCAATGAGGAGGATGATCAGGAAGAAAACAGAGATGGCGGTGGCATGGATGCAGAGGGTGAGGGTAAAGACTTGAACAGGCTTTGCTTTGTTGTAAAGCAGCACAGGATGGAGTCACATGTACAACACTGCACCTTGTTCTAGGTTGGGTGAAAAGCACCGAAGATGCTGTTGATTATTCGGACATCAGTGAAGTTGCTGAGGATGAGACAAAGAAGTATCGTCAGGCTATGGGGACTCTGCAGCCCACCAGAAAAACAGGTGCACATTCTTACTGTGAATATAGAAATTACTTTAACATACTAATATTTTTGTTTTCCCGAGATTTAAAAAATAAACTCAGAAGTCAGTTTAAGATTGTAAAATGAATTAATCTAATATTTAATTGACATGTTTATTTCTTTATTACCTTTTTGATTAATCTTTTCCAAGGATTCAAAAATCTCCTGCAGACTTATTCAAGCTACTAATTACTCGATTCCTTCTCTCACTGTCATCATCTCTGCCTTTTCTTTATTTAAGATGATGAGGATGACTATGATGCAGACTGTGAGGATATCGACTCCAAGCTTATGCCGCCTCCTCCACCGCCAAGTCTTCCAACAACTGTTAAAAAAGAGGAACCTTCTTCTCAGAGCGCAAGTGGTAAAGAAATGTTCATTATTACCATTTTGATTCCTATATGGAAATTATGTTTGCCTTGCTCCCTTCTTCAAGGAGATTTTATTTTACACAACCATATTAGTGGAATCACTAAGGAAGTGTTTTGCTGGAGGTACTTCAACAGGTTGGGCACTTGCTGAGGAATTATTTGGGATTAAATTTCCTCTGAAAAACAGATACTAGATTTGATCTTTATTAAAAATAAAGTAGGCTACACTATTATACTTGTATTTTGGATCAAAAATGCTCACTGGTGAATATGCTCTGTCGTTGTGTCTCTTCACAGTTGGAGAAGAGGGCGATGGCATCATCCTGCCCTCCATTATTGCGCCATCCTCCACAGCAGACAAGGTGGACTTCAGCAGCTCATCAGACTCGGAGTCAGAAACGGACCGTCCCTGCCAGGGTTCTGGGACCAGAAGACCGCCAGACATGCTCAACCTCCCCCTGGCTGGCATCATGCAGAAAGATGCTGCCAAAGCCTTGCCAGGTGTCACACAGCTCTTCCCAGAGTTTCGACCTGGAAAGGTGAGGCAGCTTCAGAGGCCCAGTATTGACCTAAATGTTATCATTTAGTACAAGCATGGATTATATTTGTGATCATCCTCAATATTGAAATTTGGGAGTTCATCAATGCGCTGAATGTTCCACCAGGTGCTCAGATTCTTAAGGTTGTTTGGTCCTGGAAAGAACATGCCTTCAGTTTGGAGGAGTGCCCGCAGGAAGAAGAAGCGGAAGCACCGGGACCCTCAGCCTGGCACACCTCCTCCAGAAGGAGAATCCACAGAGCAAAGTCAGGAGAAGAAGTCAGGCTGGGTTTATGAGTATGCGCTACCTCCACCACCAGAGCAGTGTCTCTCTGATGACGAAGTAAATGTTCAGCTTTAGAGGCTTTTTTCAGCTCTTAAAATGTCAACAAATATATGGCTGGCAATATATCAGTTTATTAAAAATTTTTGCATGATTTTATTTATTTTTTTTCTATACATTTCTTCACTGTTTAGATAACCATGATGGCTCCAGTAGAATCGAAGTTCTCTCAGATTTGTGGCGATGGGGACAAAGAGGCAGAGTCTCGGCCTAAAGTAGCAGAGTGGAGATACGGGCCAGCCCAGCTCTGGTACGACATGCTCGGGGTCCCTGAAGATGGAAGCAGCTTCAACTATGGGTTGAAACTGAAAGAACAGCAATCCAGTGAGCCCCAGAAACAAGACAAACCTGAGGAAGCAACAGAGATCGCTCAAGAGGTGTGTAGATCCAGGACAGATGTAGCGGCATCAGAGAAATGATAACTGTTGCATTACCGCCTTAACGTATAATATTCATTGTTCTGGTTTCAGAGAGATGAAGAGGACAAGGACAAGGACAAATCAGCCGTTGAGAATGAGCTCTTCCTGATGGTCACTCAGCTGCAGTGGGAGGATGACATTATCTGGAATGGGGAGGATGTGAAACACAAGGGCACCAAGACTCAACGTGCGAGCTTGGCAGGATGGCTGCCTTCTAGCATGACCCGCAATGCCAATGCTTACAACGCACAGCAGGGTAAGCACACACAGCTAAAAAGTCAGAGAAGACTTGCTACGGGACTTTTTGTGTGTGAAGTAAACAGCCTACACCAAGAAACACCAAAAAACATTCCTCATTTGTTGTATAGTGTTATTGATTGTAGGAATTTGTGTGTGTGTGTGTGTGTGTGATGTTGGAAATGGTTGTAAATCAGCGCACTGGACTGTTTCACATGTCTGAAAGCAATTTAACCATAATCTGTTTAATCTCACAGGGCTTACTCGAAGTAACTCACAGTTGGTGCCACCCACACCTCCACCCATGCCTAAACCTTCAATCTCTGGTTCTAAGAGAGACAAAAACAGCCACGATAATCAAGGTAAGTGATTTCACTGCTGCATAGCAAACCCCAAATGATTTTTCCATTTCTTTACTGACTTTATTTGTTTTCACTCTTCCACAGTCTCTCACGAGGAAGACTCTCCCTGGTTTTCCATTTTCCCCATTGACAATGAGGAGCTGGTTTACGGACGCTGGGAGGACAACATTATCTGGGACGACCAGCAGATGGATTACATGCTCACCCCACCTGTTCTTACTCTAGATCCCAATGATGAGCATATCATTCTAGGTATGTATACTGTATATTCCTTCAGAAATCACATCTTGTTACAATGCATGTTCACCACTGTTCAACCTTTTTCAGATTTCCAGTTTCTCACAAGTCAAAATTCAAAATGAATGCGAAGTTGCTATGAGAGAAAATACAGCCACCAAGCTGTTGTCTCTTGCAGAAATTCCTGACGAGAAGGAGGAGACAACATTCCACTCTCCATCAAAAGAGAACAAGAAGGAAACAGCAATGAAGAAAAGCCGCATCCTGCTGGGGAAGACTGGGGTGATTAAGGATGAGCCACAGCAGGTATGTGGGGCTGGATTATGAGACATGGATGTGCATCTTTGATGACGAGGGGTCTGAAGGGGTCATCAAAGTTTACAAATACAGGAAGGAAACCAGCCATCATGTTTTGTGCATTACATTTACTGGGCTTTGCTTTCTTTTCACCTCAGAACATGTCCCAGCCTGAGATGAAGGACCCATGGAATCTGTCCAATGATGAGTTCTACTATCCCAAACAGCAGGGCCTGAGGGGGACCTTCGGTGGCAACATCATTCAAGTAAGCAGTGGCCCCACACACGTATAAAGTTAAAGGACCATACCATACCACCCATTTTGCATGTTTGAGCCTAATATATTCAATTTTCATATGTGTTATGTTATTGACAGCCATTTCCCAAAGGATAAAACCGTATTTCAGCTTTCCTGATATTTTGCAAAATCTCTTAATCTTTTAAAATCAAATATTTGAGCAATATACCCATTTACTAATAGTTACGCAGCCTTATGAAGTCATGGTTGTGACTTTTTTTGATAAACGCAGGTCTTCTTTTGGGACTATATTTCCCAGTGCATTTTCAGATCACTCCATGCTTTTTATTGCACTTAAACACTAAAATTACCTAACTGAAAAAAGCCTGAATATGCATCTTGTTGAACTGTTGAAACCAATGGTGGTCTGGAAGGTAGGAAAAATACTTTTTTAAATTCACCATTCCAGTAGTATGCTTTGGAAAATGATTGTCAGTAGCATTATGTGTATGAAAATTGAATATATTAGGCTCAACATGCACAATTGCCGGTATGGTCCTTTTAAGTTGATGAAGCAGCTTATGGGTATGAATTAAAAGTATTGTCACAGAATCCTGCCAAAACAGTGTAACGTGTATTATATACAAATAGTTCTAACCTGTGGAGCAAATGCACAAAAAACAATTAACAAATATAAATGTACAATGTTTCATCACAAATGAGTGATTGAGTAATTTTTGCATCATTATCAGCACTCCATCCCAGCGCTGGAGCTCAGACAGCCCTTCTTCCCCACCCACATGGGACCCATGAAGCTGCGCCAGTTCCACCGACCAACACTGAAGAAGTATTCATTTGGAGCGTTGGCACAGCCTGGCCCCCACCCTGTTCAGCCTCTGCTCAAACATATCAAGAAGAAGGCCAAGGTGGAGCACTGCTCAAAACAACCATTACTCTGTGAAGTTACTGATTGCCTTGTGGTCTTTTTGGTGTTTTTATATTATTCAGTTTCGTAGTGTAATTATTATGTTGTCATTGTTTTCTCTTTGGAAAGATGAGAGAGCAGGAGCGGCAGGCCTCAGGTGGAGGAGACATGTTCTTCATGCGAACCCCTCAGGATTTGACTGGCAAAGATGGAGATCTGATCTTGGCAGAATACAGTGAAGAATACGCCCCACTTATCATGCAAGTTGGCATGGCCACGAAAATCAAAAACTACTACAAAAGGGTGGGTCTAAACTTTGGTTTCCACTCGCAACATTGCAAGGGTTTAGACGCGTCCTTGAAAATCCAGTGTCTAAAATTGTCCCAACGCAAAAGTCTTGAATATTTAAATAAAGCAGCTTTTAATGTGTGAAATTAGCCAATAAACAGATCTGCAGTAAACAAATAGGCCTACAATTGTGTTACTTCAGGTTATGGCATACTTTACTTCATTCTGACATAAAATTTTAGATCATAAAAATCAACTTAATGAAACTTCCTGAAATTAGATTTTCACTTGTATGTTGGATGTAGTTGTTTAAATATACTTTGGCAATATAACTGTTTTTTCAGAAACCTGGGAAGGATCCTGGAGCTCCGGACTGCAAATACGGAGAGACTGTGTACTGCCACACGTCCCCTTTCCTGGGTTCTCTGCATCCTGGACAGCTGCTGCAGGTCAGTCTTCCATTCACAGTCAGACATAGTAATGATCTGGTGAATGTATGACACACATATATATGAAATATATGTGCTTTTTTATCACGGCAAAATGTTACATGTTACGTGTTTTCATCAGGCGTTTGAGAACAACCTTTTCCGTGCCCCAATCTACCTGCACAAAATGCCAGAGACAGATTTCTTGGTTCTGCGAACACGACATGGCTACTATATTAGAGAGATTGTGGACATTTTTGTGGTTGGTCAGCAGTGCCCCTTGTTTGAGGTTCCAGGGCCAAACTCAAAACGAGCCAATACCCACATCAGAGACTTCCTTCAGGTATGTTTATTTGTCCAACCTGCGCTACAGTTATTGCCAATACTCTACTGCTTAACTACCACAAAATGCAAACTACCATGTCTGTATTTTGCAGGTGTTCATTTACCGCTTGTTCTGGAAGAGTAAGGACCGACCCCGGAGAATCCGCATGGAGGACATAAAGAAAGCTTTTCCCTCGCATTCAGAGAGCAGCATCAGGAAACGTCTGAAACTCTGTGCTGACTTCAAACGTACAGGTAGATAATGTTAATTCCTCAGAACGTCCTTTAGCATGTCCAACCAAAGCAACGTTGCAGTTAGATAAGAAAATTGATGAGAGAAGATGGCTAGCATTGCCTTGTACTTATGACAGGGATGGACTCTAACTGGTGGGTACTGAAGCCTGACTTCAGATTACCTACAGAAGAGGAGATCAGAGCCATGGTGTCTCCAGAGCAGTGCTGCGCTTACTACAGCATGCTAGTGGCCGAGCAGAGACTCAAGGTAACGGTGGCTTTCTCCATTTTTGAGCCCAATATATTCAATTTTCATACATATAACATTACTGACAATCATTTCCCAAAGCATACCAGTGGAATGGTGAATCAAAAAATTTTTTCCTACCTTCCAGACTCCCATTGGTTTCAGTTCATTCTGAATCAACTTGTTGTTACTTGAAATGTTCTTGGAATCATCGCGAACAAGACGTGGATTCAGGTTTTTTTCGAAGTTATGTACTTTTAGCATTCAAGCACAATAAATCTAGTGATCTGAAAATACTTCCTAGTGATGCATGTCTCCACCAGGGAATATAGTCCCAAAAGAAGACCTGCATTTATCGAGAAATTTAAACGGCCGTGACTTCATAAGCATTAACAGGTGAAACTTTGATTTTTATGGTGGTGTATCGTTTGAATATTTGGCTTTGAAAGATTAAGATGGTTTCTGCAAAATATCAGGAAAACTGTAACGCGGTTTTACCCTTTGGGAAATGGTTGTCAGTAGTAACGTGTATGAAGATTAAATATGTTAGGCTTAAACATGCATGATTGCCGGTATGGTCCTTTAATAGGCCACAGCTGAATAACATGCACTGCACTTTACTTCTTGTCATCTTACTCATTCAGGATGCTGGATATGGTGAAAAGTCCTTCTTTGCTCCAGAGGAGGAGAATGAAGAAGACTTTCAGATGAAGATTGATGATGAGGTATGGAATGCTCTCATAATGGAGATAAAGTGTTTCTGAATTGAGATTAAAAAAAAAAAAAACCTTCTGATTAATACCATACTGATCCTTGTCTTTCACTCCAGGTCCGGACAGCCCCCTGGAATACAACAAGAGCCTTCATTTCCGCCATGAAAGGGAAATGTCTGTTGGAGGTCACGGGTGTGGCTGATCCCACAGGCTGTGGAGAGGGCTTCTCCTATGTCAAAATCCCTAACAAACCCACTCAACAGAAGGTCTGACTAAAGCCTGCCACCCCATTGCCCCCCCCCCNCCCCATTGCCCCCCCCCCAGCAGTATTTTCTGTAGCTATTCTGCCTTGTGTAAGTACAGAGTGTGAAGACCTTTTTTCTGTCTTTTCAGGATGACAAGGAGCCACAGCCTGTCAAGAAGACTGTGACAGGGACAGATGCTGACCTGAGGAGACTCTCACTGAAGAATGCCAAGCAGCTGCTGCGTAAATTTGGTGTTCCTGAGGAAGAGGTAAAAAAAAAAAATTTGCATATACAACATGTATAGCAACAAATTGCCAAACAACATGATCCTGTGCAGGATGGGCTAGTGGTTTGAGAGACTCTCCCCTAATTGGTTGGTCCAAGGTCTGACTTCTGCAATAGTCCCAATCTCTCCTATATGGAATAACTACAAACTCATTAGCATAACTGTATATGTTTGTGCGTGTCTGTCAGATCAAGAAGCTGTCCCGCTGGGAGGTGATTGATGTGGTAAGAACCATGTCCACGGAACAGGCACGTTCAGGCGAGGGACCCATGAGCAAGTTTGCCAGAGGTTCCCGGTTCTCTGTCGCTGAACACCAGGAGCGCTACAAGGAAGAGTGCCAGAGAATATTTGACCTGCAGAACAAGTGAGGATTAACTGTTACGTTTTAGTTGCCATTTTCTGTAGAGCAGGATTCTGTTCTGAGCACACCTTAAGTCCTTTATTTCTTTGCACCCCCACCTCAGGGTGTTGGAGTCCACAGAGGTGTTGTCCACAGATACAGACAGCAGCTCAGCAGAGGACAGTGACTTTGAGGAGATGGGAAAGAACATTGAGAACATGCTGCAGAACAAGAAAACCAGCTCCCAGCTTTCCCGTGAGAGGGAGGAGCAGGAAAGGAAGGAGCTCCAGAGGATGCTGATGGGAGAGGAGAGCGATCGTGACAACAAGGGTCGCAAAGAGCGCCGCAAAGGCTTGTGTAAGTCTGTGTTGTGACTCGGAAAGAGCAGATGGATCCTTGCGATGAGGAGGTGCTTGCGCTGGCTGCATAAGGCTGAAAAAGATTGATTTTTGTGCCTGTAATTGTAACCTTTACCTTCCTTTTGCTCTGCAGCCAGCTCCTTGTCTACTGGCTCACACAAAGATGATGACACATCCTCAGTCACCAGCCTAAACTCATCAGCCACAGGACGGAGACTCAAGATCTATCGTACCTTCAGAGACGAAGAGGGCAAGGAGTATGTCCGCTGTGAGACGGTACGCAAGGCATCAGTCATCGATGCTTACACCCGGATCAGAACCACAAAGGATGACGAGTTCATGTAAGTCTCTCTTACAGTTGCTTTCTGGAAGTAGGAAATGACTTAATAACATCAGACTTTATTTATGTCAAGTCAGGTTTAGATCATTCAGTTCTTTATAGTTGGATACTGGAAGCCATAATAGATCTGATAATTAGCAATGGCAAAATGAAGTGCCACATAATGAGGTCTGCATTGTCTCCACAAATGAGCCAATGAATGTACTTCATTGTTTATTTTTGTGGCTACAGACGGAAGTTTGCCCTTTTCGATGAGCAGCACAGAGAGGAGATGAGGAAGGAGCGCAGGCGTATCCAGGAGCAACTGAGGAGGCTGAAGCGAAACCAAGAAAAGGACAAGATCAAGGGCCCGCCAGAGAAGAAGGCCAAGAAGGTGAAAGAGAGGCCAGACCTCAAGGTAAAAGTAAGCTTACTGATTCAGTACTTAACTATCCTCTCATCACCTTTCTAAATCTTTCTAAATGCAGCCATAATTTCAATGTAGTCTGTTTCATAGAATGGCAGTGTGCTTTCCCATTCTTTCATTCATATATTTGCACAGGCAGAGCATTTGTCGTGTTCCTGAATGTTTGCCTCTCTTCCCTAGCTAAAGTGTGGAGCATGTGGAGCCATAGGGCACATGAGGACCAACAAGTTCTGCCCACTATACTATCAAACTAATGCACCTCCCTCAAATCCGGTTGCCATGACAGAGGAGCAGGAGGAGGAGCTGGAGAAGACTGTTATCCACAACGACAATGAGGAATTGATCAAGGTGGAGGGCACCAAGATTGTGTTGGGCAAACAGCTCATTGAAAGGTAGCAGACAATCTAAGTTCTGCCTCTTTTGCCATTAATTGGATGGTCTGTGGGCAAAATTTGCATCGCCAGCACGGTATCGTTTAACCATATTATTTCCTCTTGCAGCGCTGATGAGGTCCGCAGGAAGTCTTTAGTACTGAAGTTCCCCAAACAACAGCTTCCACCAAAGAAGAAGAGACGTGTAGGCAGCGCTGTGCACTGTGACTACCTGAATGTAAGGAATCCCTTTTTTTAAGCATGTTCTAAATTTTTTTTTTAAATTAAAGTCCTTTCATCAGATCTCGTTTAATGGTTTTACTTTTGTATTCAGAAACCGCACAAGTCCATCCACCGCAGACGCACCGACCCCATGGTGACCTTGTCGTCTGTGCTAGAAAGCATCATCAATGACATGCGGGATCATCCCAATGTAAGATCCAACGGGGACACACACACACACACATTCTTCTCAATTTATGCTTTCATTGTTCTTATAGACATACACTGCAGTCTTTTTATTCATCCTTTGCCTCATCATGTAGACATACCCCTTCCACACACCGGTCAATGCCAAGGTGGTAAAGGACTACTATAAGATCATCACTCGGCCCATGGACCTGCAGACGCTGAGGGACAATGTGCGCAAACGGATGTACCCATCCAGGGAGGAGTTCCGTGAAGCTGTGGAGCTTATTGTCAAAAACAGTGCCACATACAACGGTAGAACTATAAGATCATGTTGAACCACCTTTAGGACTTAAATATATCTCACTCTGGGTTCATTAAGATGTTCTCTTCTTTGTTTCTACCAGGGGCAAAGCATCCAATAACCCAGGTAGCACAGTCCATGCTTGACCTGTGTGATGCGAAACTGAAAGAGGTGAGAATGAACATAAACAGCAGCGAGGCCTTTATTTGGTGTTTTATTTCATTTTGCTTGTCTCCGCATGAACGCTGAAATGTCTGCATGTGTGTGAGCAGAAAGAGGACAGGCTGGTGAGACTGGAGAAAGCGATCAATCCTTTGTTGGATGATGATGATCAAGTGGCCTTCTCCTTCATCCTTGACAACATTGTGACCCAAAAAATGATGGTGGTTCCAGATGTGAGTCATCTCTTCTTACCATTTTCTGATTTCAGACAGTTACTGCACAGTATTTATTTTATTTTTTTTTAAGTTTTTTTTTTAAATAATTTGTCACCCCTTTCTGTTCTGCAGTCATGGCCATTCCACCATCCTGTTAACAAAAAGTTTGTGCCAGATTACTACAAGGTGATCATCAACCCCATGGATCTGGAGAGCATTCGCAAGGTGAGAGACGCATAGGGTGTCAGCCTTGATAAGAATATGATTATTAATTCTTAACAGCAAGTAATAGACATGAAAGCTCATCTCTAAATGTCCCTCTTTCTGTGCGTGCGCGTGTGTATGCTGTGGTTTAACAGAACATCTCCAAACACAAATACCAGAACCGAGATGCATTCCTGTCAGATGTCAGTCTCATCCACACCAACAGTAGCAAGTACAATGGTAAATGTGTGCAGGATTATTGTTTACCTAAACCCTGCAGAACATATTTTCCTAAACAAACAAAAAAAAAAACACTGAATAAATTGAAGCACAGTTTTGCAGTTTAAAAAAAAAAAAGTCGTCCAAATCATAATTGGTCTTTGTCTTCCACAGGCCCCGACAGTCCTTATACTAAGACTGCTCTGGAGATTGTTAATGTGTGCAAACAGACATTGTCAGAGGTACGTTGAGTTTGAGCCTTAGTTTGCTCATTGTCATGTCAGGTTTGGTTAATGACTGAGCATTTAAACAGTAGCTTACATTAAGCTGGGTTTTATGTGGAATGATGCAATGTGTTTTAAATTTAAAAAAAAAAAAGTTTATTTAGCTAATGAATAATCATCACATGTACTGCGATGTACAACCACTGATACTGTCAATCAAAGATTTCGTCAGAATTGTTAACTTTCACCTGTGACCAAAATCGTAATCTGTAGGAGCCTTATATTATCAAGCAATAAAATATCCCAACATTTCCAATATATTCATCATGATCGTTGTTTAAATACTACAGAAATTACATTAAAGGACCATACTACTCATTTTGCATGTTTGAATCTAATATATTAAATTTTCATATGTATACATATTAGGCTCAAACATGCAAAATGGATGGTATGGTCCTTTAATTACTTTGCTTCATGAACAATTCGATCCCTTTCCAGTCAAATTTTACAGATGATATATATTTTATACCTCCAGTACGATGAGCATTTGACCCAGTTGGAGAAGGACATCTCCACTGCTAAAGAGGCGGCTCTGGATGCAGCAGACCTGGAGAGCCTGGACCCAATGACGCCTGGACCATACACACCACAGGTACGACCGCAGCCTGGGCCCATGATTTATTTACTAGTCTTACACAGGTTTGGTTTCCTGGGTATCCCAACAGTTTACAATGAGCCACGCCGGCAACAAGCTTTAAACCTTTAACCATGCAACACTCCACACCAGGTAGTCCGAACACTTTTATGTGCAACAGTCTCCTTGTCACACCTTTCAGTGCCCCTCCTGTCCTTGATATTGCTTCATCCCTTCTCTGCAGTAACTCCTCTTTCTAAACTCTCACATTTCTCCCTGTCACCTCTGTAATCTAGTTTCTTCACTGTAGTATCTCCTTTCTCCCGCCCTGTGTTTTTCTCCTTCGCCCCCTGCTGTCTTTCCCGCCTCTTGGTTTGCGTGTGCTGCTCTGTGTGGTGTTGGCCAGCCTGCTGATCTATTTGACAGTGGGGCATCAGGAATTCTGCCCAGAGAGACCAGCAGCCTTTTCACTGAGGGACCTCTAGTGGTAGCTCCAGAGAAGAGAGGGGGGCAGGTATGGAGCGAGACTGAGAGAGAGAGAGAGAGAAATAAGGCTGCATACCACATGCCACCTCTCCTTAAACACCCCTCAGAGTACTCATCTCTTGTATCATCCTATGTAATAGTTGTTACTCGCATGAGGATATTCCAGATCTAAAATGAGAGTATTCTTTGCACTTTTGCCTCTGTGTTAATCAAGAATGTTGTCAGACTTTGTTGGCTAATTTTTCCCGCCACTCAGGGTCGCCACGGCAGAAGACCCGGGGAGGAAGAGTCAGATGTGGACATTGAAGGCTTTGAAGAGGAAGATGATGGCAAACCTAAAACTCCAGCTCCTGTAAGAAAGGCAGATTGATAGAAAAGTCATGTAGATTAGATTGTGGGACCAGCGCTGTAGGCACAGCTGTATTATTAAACATAATGAGTCACAAAGAGCGACTATATCTGCATGGCTTAAATTGACATTGCTGTAGCTACAGTAGAAAGCTCATTTAGCAAAGCTTAACTAAACACATAACATTCTTCAGAAATTAGCTGGAGGTCCTAATTTAGTAAATTGGACAATTTATAATGCATTTATAAATGAATTCTAGTTTGCATGTGTCTCACAAAGTGCCCCACAAACTTTATTTCAATCTTTCCTGCCTATTTATGGTCATTTCTCTGTCCCGTCTCTCTAGGCAGAGGATGCAGAAGGAGATCTGGAGGACGAGGATGAGGACGAGGAGATGTTGCTGCCACCCCGCAGACGCCTGCGTGACCAAGAGGAAGATGAGGATGAGGAGGAGGGCGAGGATGAGAGATTAACCCACACAGCCCAGGCCAGCGTGCTGTACCAGGACCTGCTCATGTCTGATGGAGAGGACGACGCCAGCGAAGAGGAGGGTGACAATCCTTTCTCTTGTAAGTCCACCCGCTGAAAAGGAACAGAAAATACTGTGTAATGAAGTTACACTCACACATATGGAATACAGTTGTGTACTCTACAGTTTATAGAAACTTATACATGATTTTTGCACTGCACGTGCTACTTTTATTATCCAGTTTCCATCCAGGTTATTTGTTTTTCCCTTTAAAATAAACACCAAAGTTTCACAATTTTATTAAATATAAAAAAAACAAAAATACTAAGCTTTTAACTGTTGTATATCCTGGTAAATGACCTGTGCTGTACATGATATTTCAGCTGAGGGTTTGTGTGTTCGTCTGCGTGCGTGACTGTGTGTGTGTGCGTGCGTGTTCGTCCACTCCAGCCATACACCTGTCAGAAAGTGGCAGCGACTCCGACAGAGAAGTGGACTTGCGGCCTCAGCCTCCACGGAGAGCTCAGGAGACAGCCCGCATGGGCATGGAGCAGGATGAGAGCATGATGTCATACGAAGGGGATGGACCCGACGAGACTCACATGGAAGACAGCAACGTCAGGTACAGCAGGCTGAGAGCCAACGACACTCAGTCCTCCACATACTCCATACTCAATAACGCTGACAGTTAAAATCTCTGAAACGTTCTCGCTTCTCTTTCTTACGTCTCAGTTACGGCAGCTTCGAGGAGATGGAGAGCCAGAGCCAGATGCAGCCCGCTAGCATGGGAAACGGAGAAGACTATATCATCAGTGAGGAGGAGGAGGAAGATGAAGAAGAGGAAACACGGAGGAGAGGTCCAGCCGTTGTCTCCCAGGTCCAGCTCAGCGAAGACGAGGAGAGCGAAGAGTTCAGATCAATAGGGGGTGACAGTGACATGGACTCAGACAACTAAAGAAAAAAACTCTTTGTTTAAATTAAAATTGTCAAAACAGAGAAAGTAAGTTTTCTCTGGTAAATACATTGTATATTGTCTTATTTTTGTAAATGGATAATGCTTATTGTTTTATGTGCTGGTAGGTCTGTTGTACCTGTAGCTTTTGTGCATATCAGCACATTGTATATTTTGATTTTAATACATTTTCACCATTGTACATCTTGATTGGTTTTGTGCTGTTTAAACTTAATAAATTTTTGCCACGTTTCTTAATCCATGCTTGCAGCAACTCCATTTATTCTACCCCATGGTCTACATTAAAAAAAAAAAGAATAAAAGGACTCTAGATAAACCAACAACTCTCTCTTTAAAAACATATCACCTACATAACAGGCATATTGTATATTAATAGGAACATGAAGTTGCAGTTAGAGACATAAAAACTTTTTTTTTTTTTACAAAACTGTTGACAATAGAAGGGCACACAGAGTACATACGTCCACCAAAGCCTGACAAGCCCAGACAGAATCTGTCTTGTTCTTATAAGTACAGGGCTTCTAACTTTTCAACCTTATTGCAAAAACCTAATCTCCTTTAGTGGAGGTAATTAACTTTAATGCCTTTCATTTGAAAACACACTGCAGTCTGCAGTTTATGACTGAAGCATGCTGAGGCACTCAGGTTTTTTTTACTGAAGTTACAAATCTGATCAAAATGTGTTTTAATGATATATTTCAGACTAGGACAGTGGGATTCAGGTTCGTGTCCCCTGACACTCAGGTGACATGTAGACACAATAAGAAAACTAAACTCAGAAAGAAGTAAAGTTATATATTACATTTAAACCTCTATAATAGCATTTTTCACATAATCACCCGAGTAAAAGAATTTGGGCTTTAAATGTTAAAACTGAATTATGGAGCAGTTATGCAAAACTGATTAAACTCATGCATGGGTCAGGTTGGATCACATTACATGTCAACACATAAACATCAGCAACGTAGCCATCATTAAAATAGTCGATGGTATGAAATAAGTGTTGGTAGAAACAAACCACACAGCAACCACACCTCTACTTCCTGGTTAATGAGCATAATTCCCATAATGCAGCGGTCACCTTTTTTTTTTAATTTTCTTCTCATGAGAGCAAACTGCACACTTCCTGTTGCAACAGCTCTGCAGAAAACAACCTGTTCAGCAAACGGCACCAAAAAAACGAAAAGAAAAAAAAAAAAAAAAATNAAAAAAAAAAAAAAAAATTAAGTTTGCCTGCAATTCCTCATTGAAATCTGCACTTAAATCTTTAAATCTTCATGATTCACTTTGTGACCCTGTTTGACTTCATCACATCTTTGATCTGTCCTTAAGTTACGGTTATTTAAATCCTGCTACTGATGACAGTTATACATTTTGTGGCTTTACATTCATGACATTTACAGTAGTTCAATTTACTTATGTTTTCCATGTGTATTTAGTTTTTGTTTTGCCATCATGTGAGGAGGGCTGTATAAATCCACCCCCCTTCCANCACCCCCACCCTCTAGGATTTCCTGGTGTTATCTAAACCGGCCCTCCACGATGCTTCTGTCATCGTGTGTTGGTTACAACTCGGCCTGCTGTGTGGCTGCCCTCCTTACCCACATGTAATCTTCCTCAGAGGAAGATGACTCGTATCACAGTGTTGTAATAAAGTCTTTCATACAGTACATATCTTCATACATACAGCTGCATACAGCCTCATTTGACATTATTCTGAACAAAACAAATAACTACAAAACTCCCCACATCTTTTCTTATAAAGCTGATCTTGCAGCATCACACTCACACTAAAAACTGTGCAACCATGCAAGATAATCTTGGTGATGCCATTTAATCCACATAAGTGTAAGGCTGAAACCTCTGGAGTCTAAGGTGATTGAGCAACTGTTTTTTTCATTGTAGTTTTTTTTGGGGTTTTTTTTTTTTTTGTGCCATACTTCCATAGCCTCACTTTGCATATCTTTTTAAAGGCTGCAGCCTGTAGTTTTGACAGTTTATACCACTTGCTGTTTCAGGACAAATAATGCAAAGGCTTTTTGGTTTTATGAGACACGATTTTGTGCACACATCTGGTTTATCAATACATGAAAAGCCTTACTGTTATCAAAGAATGAGGGGTTATGTTAAACAAACCAAAGATTCCACTTGGAATATGGACTTAAAAAGCATACTGACTGAAAAGAATTTGTGCTTATTTTTCTTGTTTGTTATTTGTTTTATGAGAAAAAGTAATTAATAAAAATATAAGAATAAGGTGTTATTATGTTGATAGCTGTGACTTCATAGACTTGAGTCCTGTTATATCAGTGCTTGTCTGAGCTGGAGATGTTTTCCAAAACATGTAAATTAATTCTACTCATAAGCCAGTTCTGATAAATCAACAATCATCTGACACAACACACAGTCAACACACTTTGTATTTGTAAAAGGTGTTGTGGCTTCCTTATACATCTGATTTATTTTTTTAATATAGTACATGTATCTATTGCCTTACTGCACTAGAAAACACTCTCAAACTGTAAAACCCTCTAAAATAATAATAAAAAAACTTTCACAATAACCTTAAGAATTACTTGAGTTTACCAACAAAATCAGTAAATGATGTGATGTAACATCAGGAACATTAATCAAAATGAAGAATTCTATCTCATCCTTATGTGACAGTTTGATTTTTCAGCTTCGAGCTGATGGCACGTTTCTGTGCCAGGCGAAGCTGGGCGACCTTTCAGGTGAGGCAAAAACACACCCATGAGCAGACAGATGCATTTTGGCAGGATGAGGGATCCTGCAGGGGCTGACAGACTGAGACCTCTGCAGTCTCCTCGCGGCTCTGGTCTGGACTGAGGAAGAGGATTCTCTCAGTGAGTGGAGCGAGTCAGTGGAGCTCAGAGATGCTGTAGGAAGTGAAAACACCAGCTTTTAATAACTTTTAATAATAATACCCTCTGCTTGGACATGAGTGAGTGAGTTGTGTGGTAAAATGGGTTGTAATTGGATGCATTTAAGGATATAGAGACTTATATTCTGCATCTGATTAATGCTATGTTGTGTTGTTCTTTTGTCGTAGATTCAATATGCAAGAAAACAATCCAAACCTGATGGAGGACTGCAGTCGTCTGTCTCTAAATTTCTCCTGTTCCACACAGCCTGCAGGGAGCAGAGGCTGGTCAGAGGTGACCTGCTGTCTGCTGAAACTGCAAAAAAAAAAAAAAAAAAAAAAATCAGGTCCACATTCAGTTCACACACAGAAATTCAACCTCACAAATACTGTTCATGTGCTGGTGATTTAGACAGAATGTTCCTATAAATGTTTTGTGAAACTGATCTCATGAAGTGGACAAATTTATTTCAAATGTATTTTTATTTGGGTAATTTTGTGAGAGATAATTCTCTCAAAATGTAGAAAGATTATTTCAAGCTGTTTCCAATATGAATTTGTTTCAAGAATTCCCGAGAATCGGGTCATTTTTTCTCAGCTCCACTGCAGGGGTCTGCTGTATTTTGTCTTGTTGTAAGCTATAGACACTGAAAAACATCCCTAAATAACGTCTGACTTTTGAACAAACTAATGTAAAACAAATAAATAGTCAGACGTTGTGGGTGCAGGATGCTCTGTATACCTCCCCTCTGAGCCATCTTAAGTAGCTTCAGTTGAACGACTTGCTGGTGAAATCTTGCCAGTTTTGGACTTTGGCAGCCCTGCTTTGGTAATGCTGAAGGTGATCGGCAGGGAGACGAGCTGCTTGATGGAGACAACAGACGAGGTGGCAAACAAGGGGAAGATGAAGTCCCAGTTGTGTATTCTGGATTTTTAACAATCGTATTAAAATTTGATGGAACCAGTGCTGGTGAGTCTCTGGATGAAGCGGTGACAGGTGTGGAAACGTTATTGTGCCATAAACCTGAAGGATATGAGACAAAGTTATCTCTATCCAACATACAAAGTTATGCACAATACGTTAGTCCAGATCATTAAAAAAGGACATTTCCGTAGTCTCTATCGTCCTGTATACAGGCCATAATATGGACATCTGTGGTCCATAGCCTGTGGTTGTGGAATCATGGAAGACTCTCAAGTCACTGTCAACTATGCAGGTTAACAAATATAAGAAACATGCCACTAAAATATATAATAAAAGACGTGCATATCAATGTGTAGAAATGAATTTATTCTTACAGATGCAATATATTTTTAGATTTTTGTTCTCAGTGCACAGAAACCTTCAAAAGGATTGATTTCAGATTAAGACTGAGCCCTTATGAGCTGTAATTCAGAGTGAGAAATTTGCACAAAACAGCATGAGGAGCATTTAAATCTCTTATTATTTTATTACCTAAACTGTGAGAAGTATTGTTTGTTGTGTTGATTGATGTTTGGTCCACTGAAAAGTCGACAGTGACATCAAACGTTTTAGTTAAAACAGCAGGACGTCTGTAGAAGTGACTGCTCGACCCTCACAATACAGAAAATGGGAGTGGGAAGAAACTCATTGTCTATTTGATCAGTTTGAGTCAAAAATATTTTCAGCACAGTGAATGAGTTGGCTGCTTTCTTACTGTGATCCAGCATATTTATCAGCATACGACATGCCGCTGCCATTTCAGGAGTGGGGTTATCCAAGACGTGTCGGCACCACTGGAGAGCAGACTCAGTTTTGTCAACAAAGTACTGCTTCTTTGGAGACTCATATAACCTGTGAGGCATAACAGAGCACGTTTCCTACAGTCACTATCATACAGAACGCTACAGTGAATATGTGAAAAAGGAGATATTGAAACTTCATACCTAACAGACTACCTGTTTTCATGTCATATGTCACATGTTGTAACTCATATCTTTTTTTTCACTTTATCTTCATTTTTGCTCCATATTGTCAGAAAATAAGAATATGTAAAAATGATCGTTTCCCTCGCCNAAAAAAAAATCTAAATTTCACAGACATGTTGTCTTGATGTCACCTACCAGCTCTCTTCATCCTGCATATTATCCTCTACATCAAGGGGCTCCACCAAGTCCAAAAGAGATTGTTCTTCTTGTGACTCCCAAAGCTCTGTTTGATAGAAACTGTTTCGTGTCCCGTCCATGTCATAGCAAACAAAATGTGATTTAGATCCCAACTTCAAATAATCCCAGCTTTTCCCTCTTTCAAGTTCCATCCAGATGCTTTAGTAAGAATTAGAATTGTCCTCTAATCTGATAAAGTTACTTTTTGACTTCATACTGATGTGCACTACGTATCAAAATTCAGCGGTTATTAATTACAAACATACCTGTATACCGATCATTTCTCACTTGATCTTGGAGTTCCATTTTCTTAGCAAAATTTGCAATTTACTTTCTTCTTCAAGCTTTGTAAACCAGAAGTGGAAGAGATTGGGCAAAGTCTTGCTGTAAAATAAGCGTTGAATATATAATGATTCAAAGGTCCAGAATGCTGTGAGCACACATGCACACCTTTCAATCTACTGACCCAGATTTGTTGAGCAGAGCTGTTAAGTATAGAAAGTCAACAGATTGGATGGATTTAGGGCAGCACCATGAGCCTAAATTGGATTTAAGAGTCCAAGAGCTGGCGCTAAAGTAAAAGCACCAAGTCCTTTTAATTGACTATTTTATTTAATATTAAACTTGTTGGTCAGATACGCATATCATAGCTTATTGATTTAGTGTAAATTGAACTCAATGTGGCTAGAGCTTACTTTAGCTACGAGCTGCCTGTCCTCCACTTTCTTTTTTTTCCAGCTACGCTGAACTACTGCTGTTATCAAAAACTGAATCCAAAAATCTTATTTTTAATTAAAACACAATGTCAACATGTTAATCAAAACAAATCTTTACCACAGCTTTTATTTTATTTATTTATTTTGTAATTCCCTACCTTCCGACCTACCTATGTCAGACCTCCATTCCTGAGGTTTCTTCCCATTTTTACATTACATGCAATGTTTTTTTTAAGGGATTTTTTTCCTTGTCTTTCTAGAAAGGTGGGCCAGGAACCATTTTTGCATGGCCCTGTAAAGTTGTTTGAGATATGGTATACTAACATCAGACAATACAAATAAAGTTGGCTTGACTTACCTGTCTTTCAAAACAACAGCTGAGCTGAAATGAAAATCAAGCAACGTAAAACTAAACAATTAAAAATAGACCGAAACAAATGAAACATCTTTGTTTTGTCTTTTTTATTAGGCTGAAATTAAAGAAAATTGTCAGTCAGCACAACAGAGAGGCTGATAGAATTTGCTAAATTGGGAGCTCTGTCAGAACATGGAAAATATCTTATTTAGAATGATCAAATACAAAATGCAAAATGGCCTATGTAAATTTTCTTTTTTTTTCCTAAAGTGAGTGAAAAGTGAAAAAATAAATAAATAAAAAATTTAAAATATATATATAAAATTATATATTATATATATTTATATTTATATTTATATATTTATATATATATAATATATATATATATTATATATATAAAATTTAAAATATATAAATTGGATTTTATTTAAATTTTATTTAAATTTATTTAAATTTTATTTAAATAATTAAACTAAATGATTAAAACAGACTAAAACAAATTAAACACCTTTGTTTTGTCTTTTTTTATTTGGCTGAAATTAAAGAAAATTGTCAGTCAGCACAACAGAGAGGCTGGTAGAATTTGCTAAATTGGGAGGTCTATCAGAATATGGAAAATATCTTATTTAGAATGATCAAATACAAAATGCAAAATGGCCTATGCAAATTTCCTTTTCTTTTTTCTAAAGTGAGTGAAAAGTAAAAAAAAAAAAAAAAAAAANGGGGGGAATGGGATGGCCCCCCCGGATGTTGGGGCTTTAGCTACACCTCCAAAAGTATCCGCACCGCCCCTGTCAGAGCGCGGAGAGGAGCGTCAGAGCTTCTTCTCCGGGTCTCTACTGCACCTGCGTCCTGCCTCCGCTCCTCCAGCCTCATATTTCCTTATCGTCATCGTTGTGTCTCCCTGGTGGCTCATACTTCGACAGCAGACAAAAAAAAACAACTTCTACAGCAACATGATACACTTTCAAGAGGACATTCCCGTGTAAAATGTGGACTACTGAGCGACAAATACAGCAGTGAATCATCACCTGTGTCCACGGGGAAATGCACGACGAAAGCGGCAAAGCAGCACCTGGGAGCCCCACTGTTACCGGCGCAAACACGCCGCAGGTAGGTGCCGATCTTTGTTATGGAGCCACAGGTTTACGTCGAAAATACTGCTTCTGAGGGTATAAAATACACGGTACGTAAGTATTTAAGCCTTCACTTTACGACGGGTATAACATATCGTACCTGCTGCTTTTGGCCCACGTCTCGTGGAAATAAAAATAATTTAAGGTAAATGAAGCGGTAAAACCTGTCCGACCACATTGCTGCTGGCTACGGTAAACTGCTAAAGTAAGCACATTCAATGGAAAAGTAACTTAGCTCATAGTTACTAAGTACTTGTACTTTTACTTTTCCCAGCTAAGTACATTTCACTTCTGATAGTCAAGTCAAAGTCAGAAGTTTATTTTTTTTATAGCCCCAAATCACATACAATGTCTCAAAAGGTCTTAAATACCCACACATCAACGGTTCTTAAGCTGTCTAAGACAAGGAAAAACTCCCCAAAAATCCTGGTTTGGAATATAACACCATATTTCTAATGGAGTATTTTGTTGTAGTATAATAGTTTAATTTAATGGGGGCTTCCAATAATGTAACGCATCAAATTCATTTTATTAGCTTTGGGACCATTAGTCAGCATGGGGAAACAGCTGTACAAAGGCTTTTGTGGCTGTAGGGGGCGCTGTGCAGGCAAACTGACCCTAATGACATCACAGGACTTATTTTCTGTTGATGGTTTTTTAGACAACAAGTCTGGATGCTAGATTTTGATGCTAGACTTTGAAAACTAAAGCCTCTCATAGAGCATGAATTTAAAGGGCAATACTGGAGGTTTTGAATGTTTAATACCAATAAATACTGTCGGCATATGTTACTGACAACCATTTTCCAAAACATAAAACCGTAGTCTGGTTTTCCTGTTATTTTGCTAAGTCTGCTTATCTTTCAAAATCAGATATTCAGGTGATACACCCACCTTGAGCACAGGTTTAGTTTTCAAACTTAAACCTTATTGTGTTGAACGGCAACAGGAAGTAACCCTTATGATGCATAGATGCCAGTTTTTCACAGCTTCTTCTGCAGCTGCAAAAGCCTTTATATACAGGTTGTTTTCACATGCTCAATCATGAAAACAACCTGTATAAAGGCTTTTGCAGCTGCATAAGTTGAATTTGTTGTGTAAAATTGGCTGTAGAGTGTACAGGTAAAAGTTGAGCTGCTAACTGAACAGATGTGTTTGCTTTAACTTTTCCCAAGATTGTACACTGTAACTTACAGGTTACATTCATTTGAATTGTTTATATTTAAAAACATTGTGCAGTTTGTGTCCCTGTATTTGGCTAATAGTGACCAGACTTATATAAGCAGTATTTGCTTTTTCTATGATAAACAGTTCATCAACCTCTACCCCTGCTCTGGACCACACTGTAACTTTCAACAGTATGCTGTGTATAAATTCCCATGTTTCCCATTCAGAATTTTAGAGAAAGTTAACACTGAACACACCTGGTGAAAGAGCTGGAATGATTTATTTAGGCTTTCTTGTCTGAGGTTTGTTGAAATATATTTAAAGTCAGCAGATATTGATCTATGCGTGTTTCCAGTTGTACTTAAATTTAACACTTTATTTGACATTGTTAATCACACTCTCATCGATAAATAATCTTTTTTATATATTTATTTACCACAACACATCCTCTCACATCCAACCTGCTGCTCTCTATGCTTCGACTTGTTCATAAATGGCGCAGAGATAACGTATTTTCTCTGTTTGCCTTTATAGCCTGGTGAAATGAGGAACATGTCAAAACCTGATCTACTATTATTGTATTTGGGCAAGTTTATTCCGCTTAATTGTACTAATGACAGCATATAAAGCAGAAGCTCTCTTATTTTAAACAGACTTCTCTCTGTGACCTGATCAGACTCTAGTTCCCTTCTTGATTAGAGGTCGATTGCAGGACAGAAGAAGAAGAGCATGTTGGTCATTTTAACACCTCATGAGTAAATTAGAGAAACTGTTCACAAAGCTTGTGATGCAGTTATGCAAAAACATACAACTACTTGCCTCTGAAAAACATATTTAGCTAATGTAGCTACTTGAGCATTGGTCATCTACCGTCATCCTTAGCTTGTCAGTCCCTTTTGGGATTAAATGCTAGAGGATAATCTCATTTGAAATTTAATTATTCTGCTTTTCAGGCCTGTTTTTAACTGTAACTATTGCTCAGTTTATGCTACACTTCACTGGTTTGTTTTTGTTATATTAATATTAAATTAGGGCTGTGATACTATTATCAATTAATATCTCAATGCCTTTGAAACCCAAATTTTTATATTAAGCACATTTTGTATAAGTGTATCTCAAAGTACTTTTCAAAAGCACTTGATCATTTTCACTTAATCTACTGATAATTCGATCGAATCAGTCTAATCTTATCATATTAGTCCATTAAAAGTCAAAAATAACTTTCCGTTACTTATCAGAGTCCATGTGATTTCTTAATATTACTTCTGTTAAGATGCAACAAGAAAATATTTAGATTTTACCTTGATAACGTAAGTGATTAATGAATTGTTCAAATTATCATCAGTTAATTTCTTGTTGATTGACTAGTTGATAGAATTTCAGCACTGTTCATATGTGGATTAAATAATCCAATGGAATAATAATGCGATTGTGTGTGTGTGTGTGTGTGTGTGTTTTGTTTTTTTTTTTTTCTAGAATTCAATACATTTGAATGGGCATGCTGTCTCTCAAAATGGCCACAACCCCACAGCGACACCTGTGCCTGAATCTAGACCTCCAACTCCTTCAGTCATCCCAAACTCAGCTGTCCTGAGGGAGCAGTGGGGTGGGAAGTATGAGTTTCTGCTCTCCTGTATTGGATACTGTGTGGGCCTGGGGAACGTGTGGCGGTTCCCATACCTTTGTTATCGTAATGGAGGAGGTGAGCAAGCAGGTTCCCTGAAGCCTGAAATACTTTCATTCCTGTGTATCTGTATGAGGGTAACCTGTTGTTAGGACTTCTTTTTTTTTTTTTTTTTAAAAGAGAGAAACTCAAACCAGAATTCTTCGTGGCAGCCCTTCCTGCAACTCATAGCTTGTACTAATCCTAAAACAGGGTTGGGAGGGTTACTTAAACATGTAATCCAGTACAGTTACTAATTACCTGCTAAAAAATGTAATCAGTAGTGTAATCCAACTACTCCAATATTATTAAAGTGATTACTTTCTGTTACTTTTGGATTACTTCAATTAACAAAATGACCTTTATATATTTTATATAGATTTTTAGTTAAGTGTATTCAGTAGAACAACAGAACAATGTAAGATAACCTTAGGAAAGAAAATGGGGACATGAAAATTAAATTAGACAGTTTTTTGTACATGGATTAAGACCACCTATAGTATTTTTTAACAAATCAGAAGCTAAAAACAAAAAGACGCTAATTGACTGTCATGGTGTTGCTATAACCTATATTAGCTTTTTTTTNTTTTTTTTTTTTTTTTTTGTTTACTGGTAATAAATCACCAAACTAACAGCCATTTCTCTCATTGAGAGTCACTACAATAATAATAATAATTGGTATTTGTGATATTCAAATGCTGGCTAACGTTAGCTTTAGCTACCTGGTTTCTGTGTAGCTAGCATAGCGGTTGGTCTTATCTGCAAATGATTAGTCTGATCTAAAGTCTAATCAGTCTAATTTAGTCAGACTAATCTGTAGTCTTTGGATGCTGACAGTATTTTCACAGCTGAAAGGCATAAGTTGCACTATGATGTTATTCTACTTTTCTGCCTTAAAGACAAGACAGTGACAAAATTTCCATGCTATGAAAGCATTTTTTTTTCACTGGTGTCCATGACGATGCTTGTAAACAGAAGAGCAACGTTGAGAGATGTTATAAGCACATGCATGTGCTTGGCAGAAAATTGTTCTATTTTCAAGCATAATCCTGATGGTAATCTCCATTTTCTACAAATTTATCTGTAAGCTGATTACACTTTTTTCTCTAACTGTAATGGAATACAGTCACATTTTTTTTTGTATCCTGATTAACACCGTTACATGTATTCCGTTACTACCCAAGTCTGTCCTAGAAGTAGACAGAGTTCCTACCTTGCTTCTGCACCAGGCGTTTGGTCTTCATGTACAACCCAACATGCATCTTTATTAAATGTATTGAAGCTTGAGTATCAATAGAACAAAATAAGTAGAGAAAGGTCTATAAGTTAACCTGCCTGGTCAGGTCGTTTTCCTGTTCCTTCTCTTCAGACTGACCTGTTTCTACTGTTCACAGGTGTGTTTCTCATTCCTTACTTTATTATGCTCTTCATTACCGGCGTTCCACTCTTCCTCATGGAGCTGAGTTTAGGCCAGTATGGAGCCGCCGGCCCCATCATGGTGTGGAAATGCTGTCCTCTACTTAAAGGTAATGACCTCCTCCACAGTGGGGTTTGTCCTTGAAGAATGAAATAATCATATAATTAGAGACCAACTCAGGCTGTAATTCAGTGTCACAACCTAGAAACTTTTAGGGACGATCGTATCCGAGTTATGACTTAATAAGTATTTACGCAAAGACGTGGGTGGATGCTTCATTCTAATGAGATAGAAAGTAGCTTTGAAGGTTCCATCACAGTCCTGTAATAATAAATCTCCAGGAAAATCTGAGCCTCCACTTTCAACCTGCTCAAAATGCCTACGTTACCAGTCAGCCATGGTGTCATGTGACTAACCCAGAAACTTCACTGATTTGCAGTTGAGTAGCTAAATACATTCTGAAAAAGTAACACAGGAACCAGTAAGTTGGAGCCAGTAAACCTTTGTTAAATGGTGTAGTAAATGTTTTTAAACTGGTAGTTAATGGTTTTAGTTTATCAGCAGACTGGCAGGTTGAGTTTGCAGAGTTCCTCCTGTTGTTACACTTTCAGGTTAACTGTTACTGCTTCATCAGCTCAACATAAAGGATTATGGGTTCCTGTATTCGTATTTCAATAGCAAACAATCTCATACACTTTACACAGTATTGTACATCCCTGGGTCCTGCTGTCCTCAGATACTTAAAGGACCATAGCATTGATTTTGCATATTTGAGTCCAATAAATACTACCTGCATACATTACCATTTTCCATAATATAAAACTGTATTTAAATTTTTTTTCTATCATTTTGCCAAATCTCCCTAGTCTTTCAAAATCAAATGTCTACATGTTACACCCACTTTATGCACAATTGTAGAAGGCACAGTCATTTTAATTTCTCGGTTAAAAAAATCTTCTGGGGCTGTATTCCCTGGCGGTGACCTACATTTTCCTCTGTGTAGCTTTGTGTTGAAATGCTAAAATTACATTACTTCGACAAAAAATTTCAAAACATCATGTTCGCTATGATGGACTCTCAAGCATGTTTCAAGTCTGTACAAGTTTTTTTTTGTAATAGTGTACTAGAATGAACTCAAACTAATGGCAGCCTGGAAGGTAGGAAAAAAATCTAAACTTTACCTCATCAGGAGTATGTTTTGGAAGTTGGCGGTAAATGTGTATGCAGATTGTACTGGGCTCAAATGTGCAAAATCACCGGTATGGTCCATTAAGGTTATGTCTCTGCCTGTAGGTATTGGCATTGGGATGCTCTGTGTTTCCACGCTGGTGTGTCTCTACTATAACGTCATTATAGCGTGGACATTTTACTACCTGGGCAGCTCCTTTCAGAGCCCCCTGCCCTGGTCCTGTGACGCTGTAGCCAATGCTGCTCTATGTGGAAACGCCACTGATGGCAACAGCTCATCTGGCAGAACCTACAGCCCGTCAGAAATTTTCTGGAAGTAAGTGATCCTTTACACGATCATCTGTGAAACTGAAGAAATTACGTCTACTTTTTTGCCAATATAAAGCCATACTTTTACTATCATTACCTTGAAATCAGATGTGTGAAAACAGATTTATCATGCAGATATATTGTACAAATGTGTCATATGTATCTCCTGTGGATCAACTGTATGTCCAAACTGTTGAAAATATGTCAAAACCATTTTATACAGCTGAATCAACATCTTCTTAGCTAAACTTTGTAGTTGTATGTTTCTGCCCATATAATGTGGAGTGACACCATAAAGGTGACCTTTGTCCAAGCATATATTTTAATCCACTAGATCTGGATCAGTATCTGAATCTGGGCTAAGATGTACCTGTTGGTCGTCCCGTCATAGGATACACTTGGCTGAATTTCTCATTAAGATTAGTATTTTAAATTATTGAGAAATAGGCAAAAATGTTGAGAAATGTCCTTTCATGCGATGCCCTGTAGTCATCGAAATCTGTCTGTTATTTTTTGAGACATTCTGCTGGAAAACATAGACAATTTCACAGCAGATATTTTGACACAGCTGGAAAAGCACAAGTGTAATTAATAACATTAATGACGCTCCGTTGCATTTAGATGTGTCACACCAGTGAGTCACCAGGCACAATCCCAGAATATCAATGCCAGTACTAATTAATTAGTACTAACACTAATTAATATTAGCACTATATTAATTACACATGTGCTTTTCCTGCAGTGGTATTTCTAAAAGGCTGGCTTTGAGAATTGTGTGAAATGTTAGAGTTTGGTTTTGTGCACGTTGGCTCAGTGACACACCAAAATGTAGCTGAGCTGTCGTTATTATCATTCATTAACATAATGAATGAATTTTTTTCCTGCTATGATGAGGCAAAATGTCCACTGTAATAAAGATCTATAACATAAAGACTCTATATTATGCAGCATGTGAGCCATGTACATCTTTACATCTTTGCTTTACAGTGGAAATGCTGTCAGCAACTTTACTGCATAAATAGGAATTGACACATAAGGTAACATTTGTTATTCTTTAGCAAATGCCAGCATTATTTCTAATGACTGGAAAATTCATGCTGACTAAGCTAGCTTGACTTTCTATAAAGCCCATAACTACATGTATTATACTGTATATCTGCATAATATATTGTAATTCAGTCATTATTTATCTGAAAGTGCACTAAGACGATGGAGGTCTTTTAACCAGGTATCTTATGGTTACAGGATGTAATATTTAAAACAACTTTATAACCTTTCATGTAAAATGACATTTGTGATAGTCATCAATCATTGTAAAGTATCATGATCGTATTTGTAATACCTTATGGCTGTTATAAAACATAACACATTACAAAGGCTTATAGCGATTCTTACAATGCACTGTTTATAGAGATAGATGTGTTTGATTTAAAAGTGTTAATGTTACGATATTATTTTTATTTAGTCGCACGTGTTTGCTCATGTCTGTTAATCCAACAATGAAAGAAAGAATGAACTGTAGAGAATGACTAGTGATGTTTTTTTTCCTCAGACAGCCGGCTTCAAAGTCACTCACAAATCCAGCTTAACAACTCTGTCCTGTTTACTCTGTCCATAATAGGTGTGGCACACGGACACGTCTGTCTTGTTTTATTCACTTGGGCGTTCTCAGAATGCTTGACTTGGACCGCTTTGTGTCATAGTGAGAGCGTGCTGGGTGTAGTACACAGTGGGGGCCTGCATGACCCGGGCCCTGTGCGGTGGTCCCTGGCCCTCTGCCTCCTGGCTGCCTGGATCATCATCTTCCTGTGCATACTCAGGGGCATCCATAGTTCTGGCAAGGTGAATCAACGCAATGTTGTCCTAAACATACACTGAAAACACACAGACATAAAAGTGTACTTTCAAAGTCACATGTTGTAGCTCTAATGTGTGTCTCCGTTGTCTGTTTTCAGGTAGTTTATGTCACGGCCACCTTTCCCTACTTTGTACTCTTCGTTTTGGTCATCAGAGGTGCTACTCTGGAGGGCTCTCTGCAGGGCGTCGCTTTCTATCTCACACCAGACTGGGGCCGATTAGCCAGTGCACAGGTACTTGGATGGTAATCAGGGCTGAGGACTATACAAACACGATACTCTGTTCCTGTTTCTGGTTTAAACACTAATGCTACTTTTCTGTATTTTGTCATGAACAATGCAGGTGTGGAATGACGCAGCCTCACAGATCTTCTACTCACTAGGTATTGGAGTTGGAGGACTGCTCTCTATGGCCTCTTATAATAAGTTTGACAACAATGTCATCAGGTTGGTGCAGTGCTGTTTTAACATTTTGCACTGTCGCCATAATCATGATAGATATCAGACTTTTAATCAAGGCAATTTTGGTTTCAGGGACACATTGATTATCACCATGGGAAACTGCGGCACAAGTTTCTTTGCAGGCTTTGCCATATTCTCCATCTTAGGTCACATGGCATGGAAAAAGGGCGTACCTGTCGGGGAGGTGGCAGATTCAGGTAGTAACATTGCTCATTTTGTTTACTAGTGAATTATTAGTCTCAATACCATTTAAATACCAAACTGTAAATAGTGGTGTGGGATGTATGTGCATTGTTATATCCCTCTTTATAAATATTAATGACTTCTGAGTGTATTGTAGTCTACATTTCTTACCTACATTACTGAGCAGATACACTTAGCAATGCTTCAACAACTTATGACTTACATTGATTTCTTTTATACATGCAGCATAGGGCCTCATCAAAAGTTAAAGGACCATACCGCCATTTTGCATGTTTGAGCCTAATATATTCAATTTTCATATGCGTAACGTTGCTGACAGTCATTTCCAAAACTAATGGAATGGTGAATTAAAAAATTTTTTCCTACCTTCCAGACCGCCATTGGCTTCAGTTCATTCTGGTACGCTATTAAAATCAACTTGATGATACTTGAAATGTTCTTGGGATAGGTAATCCATCATCACGAACAAGACATGTATTCAGGATTTTTTTTTTTTTCAAAGTTACGTAATTTTTTGTTTAAGCACAATAAAAAGCATGGAGTGAATGTATGCCTCCACCGGGGAATAGTGGAGTCCCAAAAGAAGACCTGCGTTTATCAAAAAATTTAAATGACCGTGATTTCATAAGGCTGCGTTACTACTAGCAAGTGGAACATTGATTTTTAAAGTGGGTGTGTCGCTTGAATATTTGAGTTTGAAAGATTAAGAGAGTTTGCAAAATATCAGGAAAGATGAAATACAGTTTTATCCTTTGGGAAATGACTGTCAGTAACATAACGTATAAAAATTGAATATATTAAGCTCAAACATGCAAAATGGATGGTATGGTCCCTTAATTCTTTATCTTTTAATTTGCTGGTTCCAGGTCCTGGGTTGGCCTTCGTTGCTTACCCAGAGGCCCTCGCTCTGCTGCCAGGCTCAGTGTTCTGGTCCATTCTCTTCTTCCTCATGCTCTTCATGCTGGGGATTGACACGCTGGTAAGGCCACTCATGATAAACCATACAGACTGATAATATCGGCAAAAACAAAAGACCTGAGTCCACTTCCACAAGTGTGACACCTTTTGCTCTGCTGCCTTACAGTTTGGTAACATGGAGGGCATCACTACTGCCGTGCTGGACGAGTTCCCACAGCTGAGGAGGAACACGAAGCATAAGTCTTTGTTCTTGGGCACTCTGTGTTTTTGCTTCTACCTGATGGGTCTTCTGCTAGTCACCAACGTGAGTTGTGTTTTTAATAAACTGTAACCTGAACCAAGTGAGGAGTGTGACTGCATCTGATTTTCATTCCCCATGCCACCTGTGTCTTCATAGGGAGGGATTTACTGGTTCACTCTCATTGACTCCTTTGCCACTAGTTTTGGCCTCATCATCATCACCCTCTTCATGTGTGTCGGCATCTCCTTCTTCTACGGTAGAACATCTGACATCCCTAATCCTTACATCAAACTCTTCTAACACATCATTTTCTTCCATGTGTCTGTATAGGAGTTCATCCAGGTCATGTGATGCTTAGCAGTTGTAAAAAGAGATAAAAATGGATCTATAGTTAATAATTACTTCATTTTCCATTTTGTTTAGTTTTCACCATTTTGTTGTTGTTCTTAACCGCATATTGAGCACTTTGTTTTGTTATGTTGTCTGCAATATATGAGCTTTTCCAGGTTCCTAATATGTTTATCATAATGAATTTCTGTAGGAGTCAACCAGTTTTGTCAAGACATCATTGATATGATCTGTCACTGCCCTCCCTGGTGCAGCAAAGTACTGCTTTACTTCAAAGCATGCTGGGTTTTCTGCACTCCATTTCTTCTGCTGGTAAGTTTACACTTTGGCATTGATATTAAATAGTGGAATACACCAGAATAATGTTGTGTCATTATTGGTGAAGCATAAATCAAGTAATAATGCTTGTAAAAAAAAAAAAAATCTATTAATAAATGTCTAGTAAACTGCTGTAAAACCTTCTGCAGGCTTTTATAATTTTATTCCAAGAATCATATGGGGAATAGTCACATTTTAGCATTTTTGTTGGCATAATAAGGTGTGTGCTGATCTTAAGAAATGTGAGGTCTTAGCTATTCTAATATTCTGTTTTATCAAATTCATATTTGCTGTTGATTTTTGCTTGAAATTTTTAATCAATCAATTTAAAATCTCTACCTTATGTTGCTACTTTTGGTGTTGGATACAAAGCATTATAGCTGCTGCAGCACACCTCAGACTAAAGTCCCTATCATCCCTATCATGTAAGAAAGTAATGGCCTACAAAGGGAGTGTCAGCCTGGGTTTGTATCAGGTGTGGAATCCAGGTTACGTCATTCCCTCTCTTATTTCTGCCTTTCTTTATGTGACCTGAGGCAGAAATGGCATCTAAGAGGGCTGACTGATATTCCCAATCGGTGGCAATGTTTATGGTTTATGTTGCACTTAAAGGATCATGTCTGTGGTTTTGCATGTTTAAGCCCGATAAATACTACCTGCATACATGTTACATTATTGCCAACCATTTTCCAAAATATAAAACCGTAATTTAGTTTTGTGTTGTTTTCCAAATCCCCTGATCTAGTCATCCTCAAAATCTGGACTCTGGTCAGGATATGGACTGAACCACAATTGTCTGTCTGAGCAAATTATACTTCTTGTATGTATTATTTGTATTATCTGCAGGCCATCACTGCGATGCAGCGAGTCAAAATTCTTTACTTTCTCTGCTGTAAAGTGAAACCGAATGTCTGACTGAGAGTTGACAGTGCAGCTAGTTTTGTCAGCAGAAATCTCCCATCCCCTGCTCAAATTAAATTGCTGGTAAAATTAGATCCCAATCCAACTCTGGCTTGATCGACTTTAATAAACAGACCTTTGTCTTATTGAAAATTTTCTTTGTAGACCTTTAAGATTTGTATGAGTGCTCGAATCTTTCAAAATTAAATGTTGAGGTGATCCATCCACTTTAAAATTTAATGTTTCGCCTCCGAACACGTATGTTTCCATGTGGAAGGTACGGTCATTTTAATTTCTCTGGTAAACACAGTTTTCTCCTGGGAATGTATTTACTGGCAGAGACATCATTTTCTTTTGTGTCGGTCCGTGTTGGATTACTTAAATGAAAAAACTTCGACAATAAATAATGACACATGATTTGCTGTGATGGATTATCTATGTCAAGCACATTTCAAATTTCTACAAATTGATTTTTATAGCATATTGGAATAAACTGAAACCACTGGGTGCCAGGAAGGCAGGGAAAACAATTCAAAAATTTACCGCTTCATTTGTATGTTTTAGATAATGGTTGGCAGTAACAAAATATTCATGCAGTATGATCCTTTAAAATCAAATGGTAACTTCATACAGTAATTTATAGGAAAATGGAAGACCCCAAATATGAAAAATCAGTTGTAAAGCTACTGCTCAGAGTTTTACAAAAGGAGCCAAAATCACCAGTAGCCAAATGTGCTGAAATGTGTGAATAAAGACTAGAAACTGACATTCAGCCTGAGTTCCCTGCAGCATTTCTCTCTCTCACTCTTCTTCAGTTGCCATTTTTGTATGTTGTTAGGATGAACATTACTTTGCTTATGCTGCGCCTTTCTCTGTGTATGGCTACAGTTCATCCTGACCTACATCTTCATTGAGATGTACAATACGCCACTCCATTATGGTTCCTATGTGTATCCTCGCTGGGGCATAGCGCTGGGAGTGTGCATGGGTGCAACTTGCTGCCTGCAGATCCCCATCTGGGCCATTGTGGCCTTCAGCAAAGAAACTGGGACATTGAGAGAAGTCAGTATCTCTATGTAATTCTGTCACCGAGAGGTCAGATTACACCTCTACGCACACATACTGACAGTACAGCTCAAACACATTGTCACTTCCACTTTCATCAGTGTTCTTTAAATATAGAACACTGATGAAATGAAGATGCCTGTATATATACTGTGAGGGGCTTATATAGCGTGTCTGTCTATTTTCTTTATTGCAGCGTTTTCAGAAAGCAATTCAACCTCTGAATTCCTGGAGGGTAAATAACTTGAACAGCACGGGGAGAACAGAGGAGCAGGTGGAGCCAGAGCGAGTGGAGGCACCGTTCACTGTCACGCTAACAGACATGGATTTTACTGCAATCACATGGGAGGAAGGAAGCCAGGCATGATAGAATGGAGCACAGCGCAAAGCAAACTGTTGTCTAGAAACAGAAGAATTTTATTTTATTTTATTTGCCCCAGCGAGGCTCTGGTGGCCGTCTGACAGACTGCATATCCTGCAGGACAGTGTGGATTCATTGCTTTATTTATAATATTCTGATCTACGTTTCAATGGATTTTTACACTTTTTTTTATTGTGTAGAACATAGGTTTGGATCATCATCATACAAAATGGTGTTGTAATGGTCTCCCAGGATATTTGGATGATGATCTCCAATATGTCCGTGGATATTATTTATTATCACAGTAGCGTATTGTTAAACTGGATTTCCCCAGAGAGTAATCAACAGTCTCTTAGGCGCCACATTCCAATCATTGTTTGAGGAAGGACAAATAAGTGCAGCATCTCTTGGTTGTTATCAACTGCAACCTTTCATGAAGTTGAAGCAGTAGTCTCTTTTCAAACGTTCATTTTAAAATTTCAAATAAATTTAAAAATGGTTTGCCAAATTATTTACATTTCAAAATGCTGTCCATATATGGTGCTTCATTTCTATCTGCATTTCAGTGTCCACTTCCCACAGATTTTTGCGGATGAGAAGCAGAAAGTAGCAGTTCTCCATATTAAAGGACCATAACACTCATTTTGCATGTTTGAGCCTAATATATTTAATTTTTATACACATAAGGTTACTGACAATCATTTCCCAAAGCATACTACTGGAACAGTGATTAAAAATTTTTTTTTCCTACCTTCCAGACTGCTATTGGTTTCAGTTCATTCAATCAACTTGTTGATACTTGAAATGTTCTTGGGATAGGTAATCCATTATTGTGAAAAGACGTGTATTCAGGTTTTTTTTTTTTTTTTTTANGGTTTTTTTTTTTTTTTTTGAAGTTTTGCACAATAAAAAGCATGGAGTGAATGGATGTCTCCACCGGTGAATATAGTCCCAAAAAAAGACCTGCATTTATCGCAAAATTTTAATGAGCGTGATTTCATAATTTTTGCATAACTATTAGCAGGCGAAACATCTATTTTTAAGGTGGGTGTATCGCTTGAATATTTGATTTTGAAAGATTAAGAGAGTTTGTAAAATATCAGGAAAGATGAAATATGGTTTTATCCTTTGGGAAATGATATGATTGTCAGGAATGTTATGTGTATGAAAATTTAATATATTAGGCTCAAATGTGCAAAATGGGTGGTATGGTCCTTTAACATTGCCACATTCACAACCAAATCCTATATCAGTACTGTAAAGGCTCCTCACAGTAAGATATTAAAAAATTAACATATTTAGTGACTAGCTGGGCATTCTGCTTTAGCTGCTGTTACAGACAAATTCATTTATTTTTTGCTGGAGCCTTATACTAAAATTTAACTCAAAGTTAAGGCAAGTGATTTAAATTCATGTAGGAACACAGGGATCTCACTCAGTTGGCACAGCTCTATTATATCACTTTAAGCAGCTAATTGAAAAAGGTAACCCCTAATAAATAACACTTGTTACCGTACTTATTCCACTTTGGGTGTGAAAAACACTCCTTTATTATCTTCCATTCCTGAAGCTTTATTTAGGATGATTAATGAAAAAGCTGACTGTCCTCTTTTCCTACAAACTGTTTTCAAGGGCCTAGTAGACCCAAAATGTTAGCATGGGAAAAACATTTATTCTGTTTGTGTCCACATTGCAAATTACTAGATGATGACAGATGAAAGGAACCTGCCACACTGAAAATGCTTGCAATTTAAAACCTTTTTAAACACAACCATGACACTTTTGTATGTACTTGTAATTAACACAATTAATCCCATTAAAATTTCCTGACCTGGAGTTGAACCCATCATGCACTTTGTTTTTAGGAAAGTGATAAACATGAATAATACTGCTTCTTATGTCCTTGGTCATTAATTTCTTTTCTAAAGCAGGACAATAATTTAAAATATGCCTGTAATTAAGAACATTTTAGCATTTTTAGAAAGAATTCCTTATAATAATCTTCTTTTATTTTACCTCCCAGCTTTTGCACATTGCACCATTGTCATTTATTTTTAAATTGTTAATGTGCATAAAGACAATTTTGTCATAATTGTTTACAAATTACTGAATTGCTTTGATGAGATTTATTGGAACTTTCTGGATCTATATAGCCTGTTGTTTTTGGGATTATTGTGTAGCCTAGATCATTTGTATGTAGCCAAGATCATTTAATTTTTACAACCTCTAACACATTATTTTTTACAAATGTCAACTTACTCATTACAGTAACTGATCTTACGTGATGTCATATAGGTAGGTCAGTGATACAATGGCACACGTGTAGATTGCACACAACAAATACACATGAAATGATCTTTAAATTCCAATAAATAGTCTGCTGTCTGCCCACTAATGTCAAATAGACATGTTAGTGTGTGATAACAGGCTCCTGTTAAAAAAGCAAAGTCCCGCTTCTTCCCCGTGATTCTTCTTCTTCTTTTCCTTTCGGCTTTCCCTTCAGGGGTCACCACAGCGAATCATCTGCCTC
>VXCM01004255.1:11153-39167 GCA_014773175.1 Lucifuga dentata
CACACACACACACACACACACACACACACACACACACACACACACACACACAACCAAATCATTGCCTAAGTGCAACTCGGATCAGAGCCTTGCACCTATTTACGCCTGCATGTGAATTAATGAAGTTAAAAATAACCTTTTGCGATCGGAGCAGAAACGCCGTGAGACGTCATCTGCGTCAAAAGCTCCAATAAGTTGTTCCCTTTGAGAAACAAGCTGCAAGGGAAGAATCAAAAGTCTAAAAACAATGACTAAACCGAGAGAAAAATCTTACTTTCAATTTCTAAAATAGGGAGATAATTTTCAAGTTAAATAATAATAATAATAATAACAATAACAACAACAACAATAATAATAATAATAATAATAATAACAATAATAATAATAATAATAATAATAATCTGACCTTGACTCTACTGTACCTTGCTGTGCCCATGCAGGCTGGAGAAAACCACGTTATCATTGTTAAAGGGGTAAAACCCAAGAAGCTGCTGGCAGGAGCTGAGAGGGGATAGCGGAGTCGGGGAGGGTATGGAGGGGGGGACGAGTGTAAGGGGACGTGAAGGGGGAGGGAGGGAAGGTGAGATGGTGAGGAGAGAGCAGGAGGAGGAGGAGGAGGAGGCGGCGGANAAGTGATGATGATGAATACATTGGAAAGTTTTTTGGCTCCGGCGAGGGTGTCAGATTGAATGGCCTGTGCGCATGTGCGAAGGTGTCCAAACTGACAATGCTGGTGAGATGAAGATAGTGTTGTTGCTGCTTCTGGGCTCACGGAGGACGACGAGAGGAATCTACAAACCGACAAGATGAGATCCAAGGCGAGGGCGAGAAAACTGGCTAAAAGTAGGTCTTCGAATTTCCACTTCTTCTCGGTTTCAGCCACCGGTTCCAACTCCCGGTCAACTCCCGGTCTGTAGATGTCCAATGTGTCCTTGTCATTTGTCATAGGAGGGAAGAGAGTCTTTGTCCAGAGAGAGAAGTTTTCTGCTGAAATATGTCCCGGTGCGGCTGCTGTGTCTGGGTGTGTGTGTGTGTGTGTATGTGTGTGTGTGTGTGTGTGCACGCTGCAGTCTTTGGCTGGNTGGGTGTGTGTGTGTGTGTGTATGTGTGTGTGTGTGTGTGTGCACGCTGCAGTCTTTGGCTGGTTCTCCGTGTCAGGAAAGTTTCACGCGTGATGAGAAAGGCGCTGCTGCTTTAAGGAGAGAAAAGTGGAGGAAAAACACGAGTCCAAACCTGAGTTCGACCTGCTAATTTGTTGTTTTTTTGTTTTTGTTGGAGTTTTAGTAGAAGCGCTGATTCATTTTCCCGAAAGTTCCCCAAAAAGTTGTGGGGGAAAAGGATAGTAACTTTTTATAACAGAGCCGATCCAAAGTCTTGTGAAATAATATTCCTGCTTTTTGGAATAGTGGGCGCTGTGGCACCGCTGGAAAGCTGCTTGCAGCTCTTTGCACTCTTTCCCTCTCGTTGCAACGGAGACGCCGAGATGTGAATTTTTTGGAAAGAAACGGCATAATTTTTAATGCAGATTTTTTTTTTTCATATGATTCCGCTTTACCTCAGAAAATATCGCGTTCGTGCAAATTTGTTTGTCCCAGGGCCCTCGGATTGCTGCGGGCTGGTTCCTCCTCCAGGGAATGCCAATCAATAATGCGTCTTGTGCAGAAAGCGTCCATACTCCACTGTGGACTCCTGCTCGCGTTACACGGAAAATTCATTGTATTCAGTTTTGTGAACATGAGCACTTTGTTGTCGGAAATGGACCATGTTTATTGTTTGTCTTTTTTATTTTTTATTTTTTTAGTGGGTTGATTTATGATTTGCGTGTATTTACAAGTACTGATTTTATTCCAGTTTGAAAGCACTTTTGTTGGCTTAGGTCAGTTATGTGGGTCAATCTGCTTTTTATTCACATTCATGTGAAATTTGCTGAACAGCTTAAAGGTTTATGCAGGCCTATGGCTGTTGGTTTTATGTCTTAAATATGATTCCTCTTTTTTATTATTATTATTTTTACATAGTGAATTTCGGTGTGAAGATTTGTGCAAATGAGGAGCACAAATAAACGGTTCATTTACATCATATAATCATATTTTCAGAAGTTTAATTTAATAAAAAATTAGAAGATAAATATACCTGTTGTTATTTTTCTGCCTGGAATGCTTGGTCGCATCTTTGCAGGTCTTAAAACTTTGTAACTTTGCCAAAGCTTTTGACCTTTTTAATTCAGCGTGAACCTCGATCTCAAAAAGAAACAATTCAGACTACTCATTAAAAAAACCCTTTATTATTAACATTTTATATTTTCAGGGAAATTATATTTTTTGCCCGATTTTAAGCGAATACTCTATGTTTAAAACAGGTTTGCATTCCTTAATTGTAAAAGTAATAATCCGTTTTTATACCCGATGGAGTAATAATTAAATATGAATTGAAAGTTTTCTCCATACATTGTTTTACGTCACTAATAATAATATATGCAATGGTTACTGCAGTTACATATATTTTTTGTCAAAGTTATTACCTTACACATGCATGCTGTTCGTGACTGGTGCACAGGGATCCACTTCACGTTCAAATTAAAGAGAAAGAAAGAAAGGGGAAAAAAAAGGAAAACAAAACGCTAATTGGGCGGCTTTGTGAAAAATACTTATAGACGTGGAGGATCCAGTAATTGTACTTGGTCTTGATCTCTAAACAGGCTTGATAGTCCGTTGATCCGGGTGCTAATGAACACAAATACCTGCAGCTTTATGTCAGTCTCACACCGGAATACTTGACCCTCTGCAGCCCAAAGGCCTCAGATCTGTTGTGTTGCAAACAAACAGAGCAGGAAAAAAATATATCTTTTTCATCTTAACATTCAAAACAAACAGGCCCACAACTTTTCAATAGGACGCGTGGGTGTAAACCTCCTCCCCCCACTTTAATTTTTTTTTCTGCCTCTTTTCGGTAATTACTTCCTGTAGAACTGAGCACATTAGGCCCATTAGGCCCATGGCAATATTCACTGGCATGTATATTATTATTATTATTATTATTATTATAAATCTTTTTTGCACATTTTATCTCTCTGCACTCAGGCTCGGTTAGACTACATGTAAAATGACCCATAACTTTGGAAGGACTTGTACAGTCCCACATGCAGGGACGTGTGTGTGTGTGTGTGTGTGTGTGTGTGTGTTATTAGACAGGCTGTCATTGATCAGCAGTCGCTTTGGTTTGTTTACATGTTGCTTTTTGGGTCAGTAAGTGAGTCTTAATGTGTTTGGATATCACCCTCACCTGTATGGGCCAATAAGCTGCACAGGTGGCTAAAACATGATCGGTCATTACCTGCATTTTTTTTTTTTTTTTTTTTTTTGCTTGCGCCATTGCCTCCGAATATTTTGTTTTGAACTGATTTTATTATTGCAATAACTGATATAAATGATTTGAATTTGCGATCCTGTGCTACGTTTGAGATATTTCATATTTTCTTTCCCCTGTGTTATTCCATCTATCGTAGCTTTTTAGTATATAGTATAAACGATATAATGCTGTTTTCCCCATATTGCAATTTAAATAAAGAAATCGTCCAATCAGCAGAAGCCCAAACATTACGTCTCATTTTTTTTTATTGAGGATTCGACACGTTTTGATATAAGACGTGGCCTCTTGTTTTCTCACAATGTAAAATCGATACAGGGAGTCTGGCAGGAAATCCAGCTCCAAACAGAATATATTATCGCCTTTACGCACCTGGAACTGTATTTTCAGCGGCTCACCTTGACGTTTTTTTTTTTTTTTTTTTTTTTACCAGCGTCAGAAAAGGCGTGAGAATATAATGTCTTCCATGTATTAATGCGCGTTATAAGGATCTATTTGTTAAAGTTGATCACGACTGTTTCATCCAGCTTCATTTAAACATGCAGGGCCTTTGTGTAGCTTTGTGATTTGGCTTGAATTTAATTCTGGTTGACTGACTTTTTTCTTATTGTGGGATTTTAAAATGTGTACAGGTGAGACAGCCACATGCGCGCACACACACGCACATACACGCAAATCCAAACTAGACACATATTAGACTATACTGTATACAGCATTCCATAATATTTATATATTTTCATATACGCTCAACTCCACACACACACACACACACACACACACACACACACACACACACACACACACACACACACACGTCGCTCTCACTCTCCTGCATGCTTACAGCTGCACAACCAATCTCTGCACAAAAATTAAGAATTTTCTAAAAGCAGGAATGATATGAGGCTTTTCTAAAAGCAGGAATGATAACAGTTTTCCTGAAGGCTGTTGAGAACACACTGTAACTGTCCATAATTTCACACGTTATTGATTTTCCAAACCTTCTTTTGGCTACTCTGGCCACTGTCAGCATTATCAACAGTCAATAAAATAAAAAGTAGTACTCATGATGTTTCAGACTCCTCTGACCTGATTTTATTTATTTATTTATTTATTTTGTGCTGATTTGGCTTAACACACACACATTCTTTCTCTTTCCTCCCTCTCTCTTTAGTGTCTCTCACCTAAATGTACGCATATTTCTGTCTCTTCCACTTTCTGGCTTACTAATTGACTGATATCCTATTGATCTTGGTGTAAGGCCCCTTAGATGGACTCCCAGTCATGAACTTCTGACTGTACAGTCTCTGATGTTTTGACAGAAGTAATAAAACCGGACTCATAACACTTTAAAACCAACAATGGCAGCTATGTTAAACTTCTGGCTAAACGTTCAGGGTCCTGTGCAAGCTGCCATATATCACCACTGTAGTGTAATATGTGTCAGATAGCACTGCTTCCTGTTCACAGATTAGAGCCTGAACGTAAAAAAAAAATTATACAATTATTACATAAAAAATAAATGTACGTGGTGGCCTCAACTCATATTGAGCCTATTTGTACATTTATGAAACTCTATATTCTATCAGCTTCATTGAGCATTATTTTAAAGTTGGCTAATAATGTTAGCAGAGTAAAGATGAATCTTGATTTGTTATTACTTGAAGACCTCCTGATCGCACAACTTAATGTTGGTAAGCTCAGTTCCATTTGTAATTGTGCTTTTGGTGCTAATTGATAGAGATTATATTGAATTTGTAGTGCGTTTAGACATTAAGTCCTTTATTTTACCTTGTATTAGCGTTACAATCCATATGCAAAAAAACATGTGAGATCTTTATTTTAGCCAATCAGAGGCTGGATACATGAACTTGAGATTCTTCCAAATAGTCCATTTGCACTGATGTATGATGATGTAATCTTAGCAGCGCTTCGAAGCAGACAACAGCATTTTTGCAGTTTTATATCTTTATTTTTATATTTGTCTAAAATGCCTGAATGCTATAACAGTCATAACTACCAAACAAACATAGGAACCAGGACCTTTTTCCCTGAAACATCTTGAGATCAAGATGATCTTAGCTTTAGCTTTAAATGACACCAAGGCCATCTTTGCATGAAGATGCTTTTGGGAAACAGGTAGCAAGGCCTTTCAGATGATGTCACATTTTCTGTGGAGCCAATCTGATCCCAAACATGTTTTCCTCTTTATGATTTCACTATCTGAAAATGACCTGCTTTGGTGATTTTTGTGCAATCAAACATTTCTGAGCATTTTTTCTGCAAAAGTAAGAAAGTCTTCTGATTGTATGATGACAATGGTTTTGTTCAATGAAAATGGGGATTTTCTATTAAAAAAAAAAAGTTGTGGTACTTTAACTACAATACAATGCAACAATCAATTTGCACATACAAATTTGTTATAATAATTTCATTAAGTTTAAGACATATTCACTTTTGTTTTGGTCATAAATTACGGTTAGTTCAGTGTCATGTTACGTCTGTTTGAGCAACATCTAGCCCACATTTAATGATCATACAATACTGTAACAATTAAAGAACATTTCATGACATTAGATTTCATAAGAATAACTAGAATTTCCTATGAGGGCTCTTGAAGTACTCATGTTACGCTGAATTGCAGAGGACAGTTGGTATGAAGTCTCAATCTCTGAAACGCTAGAAGCTTTCATAATCTCTTCCACCTGTGCAGACAATAAAATGCAGAAATAATGAAATTTTAAGGAACTGTTGACCTTGATCCTATCAGTAAATAAAACATCAATATGTCACAATTTCATCCTAGAAATTTTATTAATGCAAATGAACCCAAAATTACCCAAATAAATAAATAAATAAATACTGCAAAATTTATGTCGCATTTAAACCTTATTTAAGTGCTTAAACTGATATTCTTCATTATATTTTTCAAAAGCACCATTTCAAATGCATATAAGAGCTGACAATGAAGGCACAGCACTGGTTTTGGATTATAATTATGATGGAATATGATTATAGTTTTTGGATTAAGAAGAAATGATTGTAGTTGCAGTTTACCAGCATGCCTAAATGACTTTTCATGTTGATTTAGGCCCATTGGCTTGTCTGCACACTGATCTTGTGATTATACATGCTGCATACATGCACACAGAAATGTGGAACCATCTTGAACACACACACACACACACACACACACACACAGGCACACACACCCACCAATACCTTTGTGGTGACAGATTTTTGGGCAGTAGTACAATTTAACCCCAATCAATCACAAACTGGAAAGGTTGAGAGTAAATGTCATCCAACCAGCAGGAGTTGGCACTGTTGACTGGCTAGTGGCTAGGTGTGTGTATGTGTGTGTGTGTGTGTGTGTGTGTGTGTCAGAGAGAGTGAGAGAGTGTGTGTGTGTGTGTGTGTAGTTGTACAGTTGCTGGAAGTCCTGTCAGTGTTCTGAGCTCTGACCTTGGCCAAGTCTGACACAGCAATGGGTGGCCACCTCTCTTACACCTGAACACAAACGCACACATGTACACACACACACACACACACACACACACACACACACACACACACACACACACACACACACATTTTAACTCCATGCTGCCTGCCTGGTCTCATGCTGGCTAAGTCAAATTTTAAGTTGACATACAAATACCACTGCATTAAGCTCTTGCACAAGGCTCTAAATCCCATTCATTCCATTGATACGCTGACATTATCCAGTTGGCAAATATGCCTCTTTCCCGCCTCGCACCATGACATCATCCGCCATGTTTGCAAAAACATAGCAATCTCCAAATTATTTGGCAGCAGAGACGCAGGCATGCCTGAGAGACTTTCAGATATATGCCTGATGTTTTCTTTTTAAGCAGCCCCCTGTTTTTCATCTCTCTCTTCATCATACTCTTCATTTTCCTGCACATGGCAAGGTCTTTTATAAAAATAGCCAAGCAGCATGTGAAGAGTTGGCATGTGTTGGTAAAAAAAAAAAAGGGTTTAAAAAAAAAATGAAAAGCCATTACGCCACAGTTAAATGTTTTTGTCATGACCCATTGCTCCTTATCAAGTTACATCTTGCTGCTGCTGGGCTACGTCTAGAAGATTCCATCTCGCCTCTCGCCAGCAAGCCGAGTCTAAGAATACATGGCAGCGGCTGGCATCATCCCCCCCAGCAGATACCTCATCTTTATTTCTTGGAACGCTGATTAACGCTAAATGATTATCTCTCTGTGTGTCTGGTGTGATTGTGTGCCACCCGCTGTTACACAGTGTGTTGTTTGCAAAACAAGGGGCAAGTGTGCTGGAGTTCCTAATTAGCATAGCAGCCCTCATGATTTCCCCTTTGCATTGTAATATCCGAGGGATTGCTCAGCATTGTGACTAGTCTTATCTGGGTCTAATCCCGAGTTGTTTTGGTTTAAGCCTGCTTGTTTTCTCTTTCTCTCACTCGAGCCTTTTCCTCATTCATCGTTTATCAGGTTTTTAACTCCAATTTTTTGTTTCTTGTTGAATTTGCACCACATCCTGCGAAGAGATGTGCAGAAAGTATACGAATGCACACACATTCCAACATCTTGGTGCAACTTAGATAATGAGTTAGTTACAGTATTTTTTATTTATTTTATTTTTTTTTTCTGATTGCTAACTAGCATTGGTAAATACTGAAGCCACTTTTTCATACAGTCTGCATTACCAACATGCATCTTGGCCAGACAGTGAATCTCACCTCCAAAACTCACTCAAAGCACCAAAACACTTCATACTGTATGTCTCAAAATAACTTCATTCCACCTTAACACTGGCAACAATTCTCACTCAGAGAGCACACGTTGTCACACATAACCTAAAAAACACTAACAACAGGGAGCATTACATAAATGATGAACTTTTATCTTTGAAGTTTAAATGTTTCTTCACATAAATCAGTATTCCGTTATTTAATAACACCTTTTCACTTACTTGACTGTAATAAAGTTATGTATATAACAAGTATATATGTATCAAGAATAAATCAGAAATGCAGCATTTGGCTTCAAATCGTAATTTCCTGTACTTGTGAAAAATAAAAAGTTGAAACAAAAAAGCAAATTCCTGAAATTCCCTGCCACTAAAATTTCATTTAATTGTAAATATTCTTAAGATTTTCTATATATTTCAATATTGCTACTGCAGAAATGGAGGACATTTGCCATTGTTCTGTTTGAATATGTTTTTAACAGTTTTGAAAACTGTGTAAGCATTTGAAAAATGTGCTGCAGATATCTGATGTTTAGCAGGTGGTGGAGTATGAATGAAAAAAGAGTTCATGGATTTTGAATAATATTGATGATGAAGTGATGAAATGATGAAAAATGCATTTTGTGTGAAAGCAATGAAAAGTGATTCACAGTTTGGTCCACATAGACTTCTGTTTCGCTGACTGTGAAGAGTTTTGACAATGTGACTTCAGTTTGGACCAACGCTTGTTAGCAATTAAAAAAAAAAAAAAAAAAAAAAAAAAAACTGTAAGATTTTCTATATATATTTCAATATGGTTACTGCAGAAATGGAGGGAATTTGCCATCATTCTGTTATAAATATGCTTTTGAAAACAATGTGTTAGCATTTCAAAAATGTGCTGCAGATATCTATTTTGCAGGTGGTGGAGTTCAAATGGGAAAAGAGTTCATGGATTTTGGAGAATGTGGTCATTGGATGCATTTTGTGTGAAAGCAATGAAAAATGATTCACAGTTTGGTCCATATAGACTTCTGTTTCGCTGACTGTGTGAAGAGATTTGACAATGTGACTTCAGTTGACCAATGCTTGTAATAGCAATCGAAAAAAAAAAAAAAAANTAAAAAAAAAAAAAAAAACAGTAATGAAACTTGTTTTGCATTTAGTTTCTCAATGAACAGCAGTGAAGGAAAGTTTTTGTTTGTTTTGTTTTTTAAGCAGTCTTGAGACAAAAGCAAGGTGTCACAGCAGTTTCACAAACTTGCAAGTCATCTCTCTGCATACACACAAATGCCTCTCAGTCCCAGTCTGGCGCTGCTGATGGTGGCTCATCCTGTCCAGATATGATAAGCGGACAAACTGCTGTCTCCCCTGGGCTGTTTGACTGTCCGTCTCACCAATAGAAGAGAGCAATGTGGCGTGTAGAGGCGGTGTGGCACTAAACTCCCTCCGGCCTGCTTCCTCTTTCATCAGGCCGCCGGTTCAAAGCCTTGGCTCCATCTTCACATCTATCTCTCCCGCTCCTCCTCCACACCATCTTTTCTCACAGTGTTTCACCCCTTACCACAAAGATGGGCACGCAGTGTCTCATTAAAGCGGATTAGAGCCATCTCCACGTCTCACCGGGGCCAAGAGGGACAGTTTGCTTTTCTGGACTTCCCCCCGCCCCGCCTTTTTCTCTCAGAGATCAGGTTCTTTGATTTGGTCAGATAAAGACCTCTTTCATGTCGGCAGGGACGGTTAGTGATTACACTGTCAGACCCATCGTTTTGGCGAGTTTGACAAATTTGCTGTGGTGGGTGGGGTGAGTGTGGGGATTGTGCTGGGAGGGCAGCACACAGGGAGATTCACAGTAATTGAGCTGTCATTATCCAGTGACCCTGCCAGGCGAGAGAGCACAGGCCTCACCAGTTCACTATTTGTTTAATACTTGGCTAACTTTCTTTGAAAGTATGATGGATAGAAAGAGAGGTAGGGAGGGAGAGAGAGAGGAAGCAGGGTAGCGGTCTCCACATGAATGCCCCCGCTTATTTGAACACCTTTCTTGAGCGCTGCTGTCCATGAAAATTGGATCCATTATGTCAGTGCTGTAAGTTTCTTTTCTCACCCAGCTCCTCCCCAGTGCAGCACAATTAGGCCCATATCACCGGCTGCCATTTATTTTCATAGAAAATGAAAACTGGTGGTATGTTGATTACTGAACTCCCCAGAGACAAAGGGCCACTATTGGTGTGGTTTAATTTCATTAAGTAGAGTGTGGTGCACTGGATAAATATATTAAGAGCTCCCTCTCAATCCAAGCCCTCCATTTACCTCAGCCACTTTGTATGCTAAACAAATCCTTTGTGTTATGGCTGTGGAATTGGAACAAATCCTCTGAAACAATTTGGTTAAAATGAGGCACATTTCCATGAAGTTCATGTTTTGTTGTGTTCTTTTTGTTTAAATTTATATTTCCAAAACTGTTATTTCCTGTGTGCAAGCCAAACAAGCCAAAATTTGTGACAAACAAATCCATATTTTTTAAAGGACCATACCATCCATTTTGCATGTTTGAGCCTAATGTATTCAATTTTCATATACACATAACATTACTGACAACATTTCCCAATGTATGAAATCGTATTTCAGATTTCCTGATATTTTGAAAAATCTCTTAATCTTTCAAAATCAAACATTCAAGAGATACATCCACCTTAAAAATCGACGTTTCGCCTGCTAATAGTTAAACAGCCTTATGAAGTCACAGTTATTAAAATCTTTCAATAAACACAGGTCTTCTTTTGGGACTATATTCCCCGGTGGAGACATACATTGACTCTGCGCTTTTTATTATGCTTAAATGCTAAAATTAAGAAATTTCAAAAAAACCTGAATATATCTGTTGTTTGCAATGATGATGATGATGATGATGACCTATCCTATCCTTGTTGAAGTATCAACAGGTTAATTTTAATAGTGTACCAGAATGAACTGAAACCAATGGTGGTCTGTTAGGTAGGAAAACTATTTATTAATTCACTGTTCCAGTAGTATGCTTTGGAAAATGATTGTCAGTACATTACGTACATGAAAATTGAATATATTAGGCTCAAACATACACAATGGGTGGTATGGTTCTTTAAATATGTTTTACTCTGAGCATTTTTGTATTTATTTATTTTTTTGTCTGCCTAGTACATCTCAGTAATGATAATCAGCCATGCTGGGGTTACTGCATTTTGTCATTTTATTAGATAATGCAGATGATGTCTGCTCAGATGGATATACAAATAGGAAAAACAATCTTATTTTGTAGTGTGGTGTGTGTGTGGGTGTGTGGGTGTGTGTGTGAGAGGCCTTTTCCTGGCAGGGTAGTGTGACTGTACGAGTCCGGAGATTTTGATGAAGGAAATAAGAGCCCTCCTCGTTAACCTGGAGTCAGATTGGTTGTGAAATGATGAGTAGGGCAGAATGTGTGTGTATGTGTGTATGTGCGTGTTCATGTTTGTGAGTGTGTATGTGTAGGTGTTAGAGGGGTCTTGGCTAAAACATTTCAAGATGGCCCATTAGCCGGCATGGGCCCGTCCCCTCCCAACACTAGGATACCTCTGTGCTGACCCCCTCTCTTCCTCCCTCCACCTCTCAGCCGCTCCGTCCCAGAGGCCCCCAGCCTCATCCTGCCAAGTGTACGGTTCCAAAGTAACGATGAGGCTGCCTGCGTGTNAGGCCCCCAGCCTCATCCTGCCAAGTGTACGGTTCCAAAGTAACGATGAGGCTGCCTGCGTGTGAAAATATTGAATTGCAAAAACATCCCTGGGTGAGAGGGTGTGTGAATGGAGCTTTCAGCACCGGCCCGACCCAGGCGCTCTGCTACTGACTGACAGACAACAAATGGCATTTTGTGTCGAGAGAGAGAGAGAGAGAGAGAGAGAGAGAGAAGAAAAGAAGAGGAGAGAGAGACAGAGAAAGGGGGGAGATCTTGAGGTTTTTCAAGACTCTTCAGTTTGGGGCCCTATATGCAAGTCTGAAGTGCCTTATCACATGACCTGTCTGACCTTTGGCTCCCACTCAGCTAAGGCTGTCAGGCTGCACTCCGATGGAGGGGGTGCACAAAGCCTCACAGACTCAAAGGCCACCATTCACNCCCCCCGCAGCTGTACTCCAGAGGTAATAGGTAAAAGTAATGTCAGTGACCTCCACTTTCCCTTGCTCTACAGGAGGGCAAAACTCTTAAGATTCCCTGATAATGTCAAAGGTAGAAGGCGGCCATTTTGGCTGCTTATCCTCTGGCTCTCTTCATGTCCTGTGAGACAAAGTTAAGGGCAAACTGAACTCAGAACTCTTTGGATTACACAGACATGTCATATTCCCATATTTCAAAAAGTGACGGAGACTGAGATCGACAATGTGATGAAAATGTTAAAGAGCATGGAATTGTCTACAGTTTCCACGCGCTGGGAGTTTCGTTGTGTAAGTCGGCTGGATGTGGTATCACAGTGTGTGGGGGACATTAGTGAATTTCTGATGTCTCAGCGGACTGACTGGGTCACAGTATGACCGTAACCCCCATCTCGCTTTGCAGCCCACACTTTGGCATTTCTCTCTCTCTCTCTCTCTCTCTCTCTCTCTTAACCAGTCCTAGGATTCTTTCTTCTCCTCTCTTTTTCTCTTTTTCCCCCTCCTTCTCTGGAACACTGGAGTTTCTCTCTCTCCGGTCTCCTTTGAAAAGATGCGGCGTCTTTGTCCGGCCTGATAAAGGATGCCATAGTTCCCCTTTTCCCCTTCTTTGTGGCCCGGGGCTGGCGGCTCCTGTAGAAGTGCAAATGGTATCCTCTCGGAGGGGCTATCCCCGCGGGTCCTGGAGGGCCCTCTCTCTCCTCTAGGCTTGGCTAATTACCACCATGCCCCCCCATAGCCCCCACCAGCTCTCTGGTCCCTAGAACCATGGACGGCACATTCCCACAACCAGCACCTGGCCTTCTTTTCTCCTGGCCTGCTTTGATGGCTGACACCCCAGCCTACCCCTCCCTCTGTCCTCATCCTCTTCTTCTCTCTGCCCCACGACCTCATCTCTCTTTCTCCTTCTCTCTTTAACTTCTCCCTCTCTCTCTCTCTCACTTCTCTCCCTCTCTCGCTGACTCTCATTAATAGGGGTTTTAAATTGCTTTCTGACCCTGACAAACTGCTCTTGTTGAAAAGGGAGATGTCGAAGAGGGAGAGCAGCTGATGTGCACGAGGGACGGAGGAGATGGGGAAGCAGGACAGAGCTGGTGGAGTATGTGTGTTTGTACATATATGAAGTCCATTTTTAGTCAGATTGAGTGACTTTGTCTAAGAACCCCTCCAATTCTCCCCTCAGAACTTCAGCTGAGGGCCTGATCCCCCTCCCTGTTGTACACATCCAACATCCACGTCTCACTTAATTATTCGTTAAACATATTAAGAGAAAGTCCATCTCTGCTTCATTTATGGCTTCATCAGGGTGGAGAGTTATTATATATTTTTTTTAAATCACTATTTTTGATGAGAGATTTGGTCAGTTTTCCACAGATCTCCTTATTTTGACTTTTTCCAGCTCATTTCAATTCCTTCTAAACTCCTGCAGCAATCCTTTTACAGTCTTTAAAATAAAAAAAAAAAAAAANAAAAAAAAAAAAAAGATGCAACAGTCGTTACTCTTATTTTGAGTATCTGTGGTTTAGGAATTTGATCGATTTTACTGCAACAGTAATGGCAGAAGGGTGTTACGCATCCCAGCTTAAAGGACCATACCAGTGATTTTGCATGTTTGAGCCCAATAAATGCAACCAGAATACAGTGAGCAGTCAAGTTTTGAATTGTTTTTCCTACTTTCCAGATTACAATTTTTTTCACTTCATTCCAGTATGCTATGAAAATCAATGTGTAGAGACTTTATACATGCGAGAGATGAGTAATCAATTAAATAAATTTAAAAATATATATATCTCGAAGTAATGAAGGAACAAACAATTTTATCATTTCAACATGGAGCTTCACAGAAGAATATGTATGCCTCAGCCAGGGAATATATGCCTGCGAGAAGACTGTTTTTACTAAGAAATTAAAACTACCTTTCCTTCTGCAATTGTGCGCATATATTATGAGGCAAAACATTGAATTTTAAGGTGGGTGTATCAACCTTTTGAAAGATTCGGCAAAATAACACCAAAACTAGCATGTAGTTATATGTGTTGGAAAATGGTTGGTAGCAATGGTTGGTTTTTATTGGGCTCAAACATGCAAAACCACCAGTATGCTCCCTTAAATCAATTTGTGATGAATTCCCTAAATTAGATGAAACAAACACACACAGACAGATATCTAATTTAGTTGCATATTTGCGTTCTACTGCCCCTAGGCTTAATCAATAGCCTCCCCCTGTGGATTTGACCAATTCATAGCTGGCCTTTGTGCACCGAGCAATCCCAGAGAGGCCGTGTGGACAGCTTTCTGAGGAAAACAAATAGCTCTATTACAACCCTGCATCTCTGTGATGCTCGGTGTCCCAAAGGCAAAGTGTATGTTCTCCACGCAGGAAAAGGATCAGCCGTAACCAAATAATATGCTGTTTTAGATTTTCTGGGAAAAGGTGCTAATTGTTAGAATCCTTGTGAAACTGTGTAAAACGCATTATCCGAACTTAATATTGGCGAATGGGAAGCTGGCTTACCTGGAAGTGAAGATTGAGTAAGTTTGAGATGTTGTTAAGATTTTTACGCAGCCTAATTGCTCATAATTTTCTGTATGTGAAAATTATTTTAGTCTGTAATTAAGGTTGAATACATAGCATCCTTAAAGTCTAACTTAACTTGTAATGTAATGTGATCACGTTTATATTTGAAATGGATGAATGTGGGTGAATCGGTTTCTTGCTGATCTGCTGTGAACGTTGTCTCATTATCAGACTTGAGATTCTTCAGCTTTCTGAGGCAACCTATGTATGGTGAACAAAAGTTAAAGGACCATACTGGTGATCGTGCATGTTTGAGCCCAATATGTACAACCCACATATATGTTATGTTACCGACAACAAATTTCCAAAAAACAAAACAAAACAAAACAAAACAAACAAAAAAAAACATATTTTAGTTTTCCTGTTATTTTTTTTTCAAATCTTTCAAAATCAAATGTGCAGGTGATATATGTTTTGCCTTCTAACACTTTTGCAGAATATAGAAGGCGCTTTCATTTTAATTTCTCAGTAAAAGTCGTCTTTTCCTGACTATATTTCCTGGCGGAGAAATGCATCATCTTCCAAGCAGCAGCTCCATGTTGGATCAGCTAAATAAACTTACTTCATTAAAAAAAACCTAATAGACGTGTTGTTTGCTGTGATGGATTACGTAGCTCAAGCACGTTTCAAGTCTCTACAAGTTGATTTTAATAATGCACTGGAATGAACCAAAACCAATGGCAGTCTGGAAGGTAGGGAAAAAAATTCCGAAATTTACCTCTAAAGTAGTATATTTTGTGAAATGGTTGCCAGTAACGTAACGTGTATGTTACGAATGGATTGTAATATATTGGGCTCAAATATGCACAATCGCCGGTATGATCCTTTTCATGTTTTTAATCTTTAGTCCTTGTAGTAACCATGTCTTTACATGTCCTTAACTGTCCTTAACTGACAAACACCAACAAGCAGAAGCGATGGATGACATGATGAGCCAAACACACCCAAACCAGTTACTCTAGTGTAACAAAGCATGGCTTTGATTAGTAAGCCTGGGATCAATCTAACCTATAGACAACATTAATCAATCAAACCGACGATTGTGCATGTTTGAGCCAAAATATACAATCTGTATATTTCCCAACCATTTCCCAAAATATACTACTTTTGCAGTAAATTTCAGAATTTTTTATTTTTTTCCCTACCTTCCAGACTGCCATTGACTTCAGTTCATTCCAGTACAAGTACGTTATTAAAATCAACTTGTAGAGACTTGAAACACTCTTGGGATAAGTAATCCATTGCAGCAAACATGATGTCGATGAGGTTTTATTCTGAAGTAACTTTATTTAACTGATCCAACACAGAGCTCACAGAAGACAATATATTTCTCCACCAGGAAATATAGTCCCAGGAGAAGATGGCTTTTAGCGAGAAATTAAAGTGACCGTGAGTTCTACAATCGTGCATAAGTATTAGAAGACTAAACACTGAATTTTAAGGTGGTGAATAACCTGAACATTTGAATTTGAAAGATTGGGGAATTGAAAAAAATAACAAGAAAACTAAAATATACTTTCATGTTTTTGAAATTGGTTGTCATTGGTTGGCAACATGTATGCAGGTTATTTTTATTGGGTTCAAACATGCACACTCACCGGTATGGTCCTTTAACACTTCTACAACTTTGGTTTAGACAATGTCCCGGCAAGGATAGAGTCCCTCTGTTAAAAAAATATATCAACTTGTTGAAAGAGGAATCTGTCAGAAAGCTTTGAAAAGGGGTATGTATGTAAAGCAAGCTGCAAGATTTTGATTTGTAGCCAATGTAGTTACTTGTGTCTCCGTAGCAAACCATCAACTATTATGGTATAATAATCATTTTATAAGAAACAATAATTAATATGATCCCACTTTATTTTGATGGAAATTGCATCTTATCTTGAGTCATTTAGTACTTTTACATGCACGCTATAATCTGATTATGTGTGTGTACCCTGATTAAAGGAATAACGTGAGTAAGATGTACTATACATGGACAGAATTAATAGGATTTCAGGCTTTGCTGAATTTACTGTACATGACGCTTTGCTTAATCGGATTATAAGGAGAGTCTGCCAGGTAAGGAAATATGTGCAGTAGAGTTTACTCCTATTATAATATTTACATGCCCAAATAAATCGATTTACAGTCACGTAATGTAGTTCTCTTACTCAGTTGTGGTGTACAGATGACATCTAAAAAAAAATCTGATTTATTGCCTTAATCTGAGTAATCAAAGTTTAAGCATGCATGTAAACGTATTGTTTGTCTACCATCCAGTCTGGACATCCTCCATATCGCCCCATCGTTTCTCAGCCACAGCTGCCCTTCCCTATACATTTCACACGTCATCACCTATAGGACTTGGATGATGTCATGATGTCACTGGGCTTCTTCACTCCTGCCAGTCTCACCCATAACAACTACACTGGATGTTACGTCTATGCCGGATTATCCAGGCATGAAAGTAAAATCCTTCAGTTGGATACTCTTACACCATTAGATATCAGTTTGTGATATTTAGCGCATTCCAGAAGTAAATTTTTTTCCCAGAATATTTTTTTTAGCAGCCATACAGTATAAGAAGGGACATGAACTTGTGGCCTTGAGTCACTGGTTTGATGTGTAGGTGGAGAGAAGTATAGCAATAACGGCTGAGATAATGACAATAACAGCACAAAATGAGCCCGTTAACACCAAAACTGTGAACATTTTAAACAGTATAACCGCATTAATTAGGACTAAAACACATTAAAAACTAGAGATGTGACATTCAGAATAGTTTGGTAGAAGGAGAAGCTTCTCAAAGCTCGCATTGCCCTCGCTCTCCACCTCACTCCTCATCAAGTCTACCCACATCCTTTCTTTCGAGTACGAAAAAGGAAAGAGGAAGATCCGGTTTCTGAATTGTGTTTTATGAGTGGTTGAAACGGCCACTTTTGTGGCCTTTTGTCTGTCGCTGACCGTTCAACTTTAGGTTCCTGAGGTTTTTGGGACATGTCAATTAAGCTGTTTTAATTGGGAAGATGTTATTTCAAACAAACGGTTGCACTCAGAGACCTGCATTTCAGACAGGAGGGGGGATATTGAATCCTTTTTTTTTTNTTTTTTTTTTTTTTAGCGCCACGTTGGCTTTGCAAATCTGCTTCTCCTCATTTTCGAAAAATGCAGTAAAAGCTCACTTGGATGATCACACACACACACAGGAACACAAACACACACACACACACACACACACATGCTGCACTGACAGAGGCATCTTGTTTTTTCTGTGACACTGGAGAGCAGTAAGTGTTTTAGAATTGCATGGTGTAGCAATGACAAAGCAAACAAAAGAGACAGGTGGGCGAGACGGCTACCAGCTCCGTTTTTAAATATATCTTATTTTCTTCCACTACAATGTCTTTTCTCTGTCATATGACATTATTATATCAAGATGTGTCCTTGTTTTGCTGTACATCTTCCGGGATATATTTTCTATATTTGCTGTAGAATAAGAACATTATGTTTATTCTAAAGGTCAAGAAGTACCGTCTGCATTTTTAGAAAAAAATGCAGCAGGTTCTTCTTTGTGTACTTTGTCAACAAAAATGCAATTACGTGTAAATAGTATCAGATCCCATGTTTGCACTTTGCCTCTGATAAATATTAGGATCATCCCAGAAAAACAGTGCAGGCTGTCATATTCCAAGAGATTCTCAAGTCTCGTCTTTTTCTGTCTCACCATCTCTGTTTGTTACCATTACTCTCACTCATTTTAATTAAACCTGGGTGTAAAGTTTGCTGTCCTTTCTTTTGACACCTCACTGTTTATCTACCGGACACAGGCTCAGGGCGAGACCTTCGGAAAAGAAGGGCAGATTTTTGTTTTTGGAGAACTGAGGGGAACTTTGATGCCAAGTTCCTCTGCAGCAAAAGGCAAGGCCCAGACCCAGCACATCTGAGAGTACTTTGGTGAAATAACAGCAAATGTTTATCTTGTATTGTATGGCACGCTGCTGGAGGAGCGCTAAAGCCCCTTCTTCCAGTGCCTAAAGCACCTCTTAATAAAATAGTTAAGAATAACTCCTTTACCTTAATCTTCCCCTCAGATTACTGCACTCAGGGCGGGAAATTAGCAGCAGGCCCACATGCTTCCTGCTTTCCTTGTCATTTTTTTTTTTTTTTTANTTTTTTTTTTTTTTTTAAGATGCTGTTATGTCTTTATTTGCAATTCCTCTCTCCTGGTTTTTCTCTCTATTCCTCACTCTGTCTTTCTTAATTTTTTGCATTTCTGTCCCCCCCTCCCCAAATCCTTCTCTCTTTGCGGTAGGCGCCACAAACTCTCAGTGGCTGCTTTTACGCCTTGCAGGAGGAATGGCATTTTATTGGGTCAGCATTAGAAGCAACATGTGGCTAATGGGTGGCTGAATTTTCCACGGTCTGGTCCTCATCAGCGTGGCGAAGGGGGCTAAACAACTAAACATGGCCGTTGACAATTGATACGAGGCCTTTTAAGTGGATCTGCTTGGTGGGNGTGTGAGAGCGTACAGTTCGTGCATGTGTGTGCATTTGCCTTTGCATGTTAATTAGGATAGTAACAGACACATGCACACACACTGACACGACATTCCTTGGGGAAGGTACATACAAGAGTGTGTGTGTCCCTTGTGTCCAGGAGTGTAACACACACCTTGAGTNTTGGGGAAGGTACATACAAGAGTGTGTGTGTCCCTTGTGTCCAGGAGTGTAACACACACCTTGAGTAAGGCGGCGGCAGTCCCTTTGAGAGTAGTGCGTCCCGCCGTCTGATCCTCGTAACCAGAACTCTCTCTTTACTGCTTCCTGTCCACTTGGCCCACCTTTCCCCTTGCCTGCCCGCCTGCCATCTGTGTCTGCCAAGACGCACACACACAAAAACACACATGCATGCATGCACCTACAGCACACACACACTGCATAGCTAGGACAGTGGTCCTCGTTCTCTAATGCGTCTCTTCCACATCACATCAAGTGATCCTCCATCATCTTCTCTCTTTATCTTCATTCTGATATCAGAAATCAAGTCAGATTTTTCTCAATAAGCATGATAACTGTATCATATAAAGCTGTGTGTCCATAACCAAGTCACCTTTCCAACTACTGTGCTGTTAAGCTATCAGTTTGCTTATTTGGATCCTGGTTTCACAAAATTATGCAGGTATCAGACACAGATTTAGTGTTTCAGTTTACTTTTATTGTCATTCATGGACCATACACAAAGTGCACAGCAGAACAAAATTGTGTCCATCTGGTTCAGGCAGTGTGCAAGTAGTAAAATATAATAAAGTGTTACAAAAATAAGTATAAGGGAAGGAAACATATACAACATACAAATATACAAACATAGAAGCAAGCATACAAGCAACTGTGTATAGCAGGTCACACAGCAGCAGACTATTAAAACAAATTGGGTTAAACAGTGATATTGCACATAATTTACATAGTTGGAATTGTGTACAGTCATAGAGCTGTCTTTTACTTTAAGTTTGATTTTGCAAGGAATTTCAGTGCTTGTGCAATCAATGTCAACATTTATTAGTTATTGAAATGTTTGCAGGCTAATTCTGCAGCATTACATATTTCTCCAACTACATCTTGGACTCTTTTACCTGCTCAGGTAGCAGAGTGCAGTTGAGACAGGATCTTTTCCTGCCAATCAGCATCATCACTTCCAATAAAGCATTTTCTTGAGATGTTTTGTAGTGGTTGTAGAATGATTACAACTTTTATCCTTCATTGAATTAACAAGGCTTATTGTACTTGATGCGTACCTAAATGATGTATCTGTGTGTTTGTAGCGTTTATGAGCAGCGGGCATTTTCACTATCAGGAGTTTCTGGTTGGTTTGGTCACTTCCTCTTGGCTCTTCATTCCTTTATTATGTTCAAGATCAAATCTCTCTCCTGTTTCTCTCTCTCATTCTCTCTCTCTCNCTCAAACACACACACACACTCATCCAGGTGAAGGAGCAGTGTCAGGTGTAGCGAGGGACAATACAGGGATGCGTGGTGGCGGGCCAACATGGTGTCTTTGACAGTGACAGCGGCATTTTGCTCCTCAAAGCGGCTCCTCTCCTCTTTCATCACCTGTGTCAAAAAGCATGTAAAGACTATTTCCGGCCAAAAACAAATTCATCTAAATCAAAATACAAAATAAAAACATGCACAAAATGACTCGTGCTATAATAAAAGTAATATATATTGTTTTGATGGAAAGGAGTTTTGCTGTTCGGCCACTGCAAACATGACACGGATAAATGATTTAAAAAGGATGGACGGGCTGATGTTTGGACTTTCAGCTGTTCAGATTACAGTTAAATCAGAAAATGCTACATTTCTACAAACATTTCAATATGATGAATCAGGTTCATGATAAGATGAAATGCAAAATAAACCATGCCCTAATTATAAACTGATTAAAAAAAGGACATATTTAGAAGTCAGTTTATTGCTGTACATTTGGAATATAGTTTGAATGGAACTGGATTTATATATGATTGACATAAAGGTGGGCCTGCTAAAAGCTGTGTTTCTGAGGGTGGAGATGCATGGAGTTCATGTGCGGTGCAGCAGGTCAGAAGTGTCTCTTTGTTAAGCAGCTGGCATAGAGAGTAGAGCTCGAAGCCAAAGTTGATTTAGGTGGCAGTAAACAGAGTAAATACCTGATAAAAGTAGATAAATAGAATTGCTTTTACAATTCGATGAGAATGGGAGTCGAGTGAGAGGAAATAAGACAAATACAACTTATTTATTTTCAGTGCCGCAGGTGCCTGCTCTCAGATTATTGTTTTTTTTGGATGACTCCTTCAGTCTAAAGAGGGCAATTTATGTCCCTCTTTCTACTCTCTCTCTCCAGAGGCGAGGGGTGAAGTGGCTGGCTTATTTTAGAAAGGTCTCATGGTCATGACTTGTGGTGACATATTAACTGAGCAGTTCCTCTAAAGAAAAGAAAGGCCAATGTCCCGATTCCTCCGACTTTGTAGAGCTTTGAAAATTGGTTTTGTTTGGCTGGGAAACTCTTAGGTGTTTATTTACACATCAGAATGTTTCAAATGCTCTCTCTCTCTCTCTCTCTCTCTCTCTCTCTCTCTCTCTCTCTGCTTCTGCATGTCTGTACACATGCATGTGTGTATATGCACATCTAGATGCTTGCACATGTGCATGCCACACAAATGTGTGTAGCGCACATGCAGCACCTGACAGGTAATCTGTGTGTATGCGTGTGTGTGTTTGTGTGTGAGAGGGAGGGAGGGAGGGAGGAAGAGAGGGAGACGGTTTCACCAGCTCGGCTGCCTCTTGAGTTTCCTCATGGCTAGTCGTCCTTGCTGTCCTCTTCATCCATTATTGACCACATTCATTCACAGCAGCTTCTAGACCTCATTACCACTCCATCAGACAGTCTCAGGGTCATATGCCTGTGAAAATGGCTTCCTGTTTTACTCTGCGCTCAAAGCTTCAGCTAGTTTTTCTGTTAAAGGACACATTTTATGTTTTACTTCATGTTGGTATGAAATTTGGGTCATTTTTTCTTTATTTCTGCACTGAGTGTGATGGAACTCCAGGATTTATTCCCATAAAAATCTAAAGGATTATGACTTATCTGGCATCACTTAATTATGTTTTCCTTCGTGTAAATGCACAAGTATATCTCAAATTATGAAATATCACAGTGAAGGGAAAACAAATCACATTGGCCAGTGACAGCAGGATCTTTAATGTTCGAGTCATAAATCATCAAGTCAAGTATATCCAGGACCTCTACCTTTGACAATACATGTGTCAAAGGTAGAGGTCTAAGGAGAAGATCACATTTGTTTGCCCAATTTTCCTCCTACGAGTGATATAATCAGACTGCTCCTGTATGTGTATGTGTGTGTGTGTGTGTATGTGTGTGTTCATGCATGAGTATGAGCTCATCGTTGTGGCAGAGGTGACCACTGCAGAGTACAAACTGTCATCAGGATAATTTACGGATTTGCAAGTTGTTTCCTTAGCACTACAGTAAAGTTGAACACTGGGTGCTTAGAAACATGCACTTTTACACACACACACACACGCACGCACACACGCACGCACACACACACACACACACACACACACACACACACANCACACACACACACCTACACACACACCGTGAATACATTTGCACTTTGTTTCCTAAAGCTTAGGTTCAAGAGCTTAGTTAGTTTACCTCAGACAAGGAGCGAGGGAAAGTAAATGCTCAGCCTCCTTTCTTAACATGGTTACCACGACAACAATTGTTTTATCTGGCATCTCCAGCGAAGAGGAACATTAAAATAACAACATGAGGCCTCAACAAATTAGCCAGTTGGAAAGCTGGAAAAATGACACATTTGTTCTATGTGAATGCCTCAGAGAAAAGATCTTGTTTCTGGAACAAACAATTCAGCTTTCCTTCTTTGTTTTCCATCATCTGTTGTTTTTTTGTTTTACTATTATTTTAAGAGGCGTCATGGGAGATGTAATAGGTGAATGGTGGTTGACTCAGTGTGAACCTAGGTTGCATTGTATGGATTTTTGAGTGAACTGAATAGCTGCATGGTATAAAAAAATGTGTTAATCTGTTGAATATGGACACAACTACAACACCCGGACACGTTTTAAGAATAATATACAGAAAACAGAGGGTAAAAATACTAAAACATATGTAAGTGTAAGAATAGAGAAATACACATACATGGATATCTACAGTACATACATGCACACTTTTCCTACACTTCAGCAGACAACTTCCTGCAGCTACATGATCTAGACATGTTAGCTGTCTTTTAATGAAGTGAGCTTGATCTCTCTCTCTCTCTCTCTCTCTCTCTCTCTCTCTCTCTGCTTAACTGAAGTATCAATAATAAGATTTATCTGTCTTCCCCCCACAGCCTTGATTCAATTATCTCCATCTTTCTCTCTCTTTCTCTTCCTCTGGCTCCCTCCCTATTTGCCCTCCACTGTGGATCCGTTTCCAATTGAAGGCAGGTCATGCTTTGTGTTTCTCTTTGTCATGACAGGGTTCCTTAACGAGTGGAGGCTCCCTTCCACTGCAGCTTAATCAGATCTGGATAGTGGGGAAGGAGGGAGGGAGGGGTGGAGGGATGAGGAAAGGAGAGGTGGGGGTTAACAGGTAAAAGTGGGGTCACAAGTAGTTTACCTCCAACTCTTCATTGTGCGCATTTCCCCTTTTTAGGAAAATTAGATTTGCGTGCCCCCCCCTCCCCCCTCATAACGTGTGTTTTGTGTCCAATCTGGAGCCTTTGAAGTTTGAAGGGTTCCTTGCCCCACCGCACACCCACCTCANGCACCTACTTCCAGACATTGCTCATTACCTGAGGCTGTGATAGAAGAAAGAGTGACGGGTAATCAAATTGACTCTGCTGGTTTTCTGCCATCAGAGGAAGTGCTGGCCATGGAGGGGTCATCGGTTCAACACTAGGCTTCAGAAACATGTCATGTAGTGAACAAATATACACAATTGGCTAACTTAAACTATTATTATTATTTATTATTTTTATTTTTTTATGCCAGTGATAAATACACATTTAACTAATTTAAACACAAACAAGCCCAAGAATAAAATGTGAAATAAAGTTGCTTCATCAAAGACTAAAATGTACAAATGACAAAAGTGGTTAATGAGGTGTTGATTTCAGAGGAATGGACTCAAAGTCTAGTTTTAAAGGGCCATACCAATGATTTTGCATGTTTAATACTGTTTAAATGCTGCCCGCATACTGGTTACATTACTGACAACCATTTTCCAAAGCATAAACTTCTATTTTAGTTTTTCTTATTATTTTGCCAAATCCACTAATCTTTCAGAATCTTTTAAAATACAGTGTTTCACCTGCTAATGTGCATTTTAATGTTGAAAGGATGATCATTTTTAATTTCTCAGTAAAAACTGTCTTCTCCTGGGACAATATTCCTTGGTGAAGACGTGCATTTTCTTCCATACAGCTCTGTGTTGGACAGGTTAAATAAAGTTACTTCAAAAAACAAAAAACAAAAAACAATCTAATATACATGTTCGCTGTGATGGATTACCTTTCTCAAGCATAATTCAAGTCTCTACAAGTTGATTTTAATAGCCTATGAGAATGAACTGAAACCAATGGTCATCTGGATGGTAGGAAAAACAATTCTAATATTTAATGCTCAAGTAGTATGTTTTGGGAAATGGTTGGAAGTAATGTAACATTTATGTGGGTTGGCTCAAACATGCAAAACCACTGGCATGATCCTTTAAGAACCTCAAAGTAGTGGAAGGTGTTACATCACCTCTCACAATCATAAAGTGGGAGTGGAACACAGAATATGTCTGGTTTAGGTCAATTAGCTTACATGCAAATACAGTCATGAAAGTTGTTAAAGTATATTTTTTTTTTTCAGTAAATGCATCAGGATGTGTCTGCATGCAGATATGTCATAAGTTTATCAAAACAGAACTCTAATAATGACATAATTTGGGTCAATGCCAAAAGGTGTGTTCCAGGGATGCAGGAATAGCCTACGATGGAAGCTGCCTCTGCAATTTTCAGAGGTGATGTTGATAAGTGTGGAATTAACATACGCTTCAAATTGTGCCACCGTTTTCTTCTAAACTAAAGCTTTATTGAAGCATCATGAGACTTCCCATCAAAAACCCAAAATGAGAGCGAGAGAGTGGAAGTGTGCAGGAAAGAGACAAAGCACAGTCTGTTTATAATTGGCAGGTCTGGAGTGTGAACATCTCGAGGTGAGCCTCTGGCTAACCTAACAGGAGCTGTGAATGAAGCCTCTCTTATTGCCTATGCAAATGATGCACACACACACACACACACACACACACACACACACACATTGAGAGACACATAAGTGCACACATGCTGAAAGTGCCACCCCCAGCCTCCCGAACAAAAACACACACTTGCATCCACACACATCACAGTTAGTAGCACATCAGGGGGCACTGCAGCTGTTGAAGCAGCTAAAGGCATTAGCTGGAGCTGGTGCAGCTCAGCAGCTTTGCATTGGCCCAGTGTGTAGGCTGAGGTGGGTGGTGGTGGGGGNCTTGGTTTTTGGGTTGCTAGCCATTTGTGGTGCTGTTGGATTTCCACAGGGAGCATGAGTATGTGATAGATACCAAGCATCTGTCCTATTGCTCAGCGCTGGAATCGCACTGTTTTAACTTCGTTAGAAAGAGGCTGGCTGAACATTTTTGCTGGGTAGATTACTTGCTGAGGAAAAATCCCTGGCTGGAGCTTTTGTGAGACATTAGTAGGAAAAATCTGTGTCAAATGACAAATGAGTTAAAGCGTGCAGCTTTCTCAGGTGTTATTTCACGTTTACATTTTAACAGATCATACCGGCAATTGTGCATATTTGAGCCCAAAACATGCAATCTGCAAACATTTTACATTACTGACAATCATCTCCCAAAATATACTACTATACCTAAGTGGTAAATTATAGATTTGTTTTTTCTACCTTCCAGACTTTCATTGCTTTCAGTTCATTCCAGTATGCTATAAAAATCAACTTGTAGATAGTTGAAACACGCTTCAGATAAATAATCCATCACAGAACAACATGTTGATGAGGTTTTTTTATTTAACCGATCCAACACAGAGCTGCACAGAAGCCAGTGTATGTCTCCGCCAGGAAATATATAGTCCCAGGAGAAGATGGCTTTTACCAAGAAATTAAAATGGCCATGCTTAGAAGGCGAAACAATGAATTTTAAGGTGGGTGTGTCACCTGAACTTTTGATTTTAAAAGATTAGGGGATTTGACAAAACAACAGGAAAACTAAAATACAGTTTTATATTTTACAGATTGGTTGTCAGTAACGTATATGCAGGTTGTATATATTAGGCTAAAACATTCACGATCGCCAATATGGTCCTTTAACTAGCTGACATAGGTCTAGCTGACACGTAGCTGACATTCATCCATTTACAAGATTTACAAGGAAGCACTTACACTGAGTAAGTAGATCGGAGTTCAGTTTGACATGACAGATTGAATTTAATGGACAATCTTTGGTTTGCTGCAGGAGTCAAATGTGTCTCTTTGGTTGTGGGATTTTCTGTAACAATAAGACCACCCTGATGCGACTTTTAACACAGTGATGCTGACTATATGATATTTGCATGCTGCAATAATACGCCCTCTGTTAGAGAAGAACATTGTCCACATAAGTGTCCTGGATGGAGTCTTTGTGTGGCAGCCAACCAACATCCTGATATAAAATGGCAATGCCTCACACAACTACTGGCATATTTATGATCCGTGTTGTGATGGCTGTAAATTCACGAATTGTTCCCTTCCACTGTTGAGTCGTAAAGTTGGTCAGTTTGGAGAGTTCCAAAAAGCAACATTCACAGGCTGGGGGTGTAATAATTTTTACAGTGTATTGTTGAACCGGCTATTCACATCTCACAAATCATCGGTCTTGTCTGTTTTTTTTTAATCTTTTTATTTTCAACAGGCAATTGTGACTGAAGAAGCAGAAAACATCACTCACTTATCAAACTATCAAAGCGCCTTTAAAAAAAAGAGATTCAATTTTGATGTCTTTCTTTTGTGTTTGCAGTGATGGTGTGTGTGTGTGTATTTGTGTGTGTGTGTTTGTGTGTGTGTGTGTGTGTGTGTGTGTGTGTGTGTGTGTGTGAGGTTTGACTAAGAAAGAAGAAAGCAGCTCTTTTGACCTTTCCACAGTGTTCAAACTGCCCCACACTTCTCAGGCTCCTCCCTTTGGGCTACAAACACACAGCAGAGGGACACAAGTTATGATGGAGGCCCAGAGGGGACGTGCAAGTGTGTGTGTGTGTGTGTGTATGAGTAAGAGAGAGATAGACAGCATTAATATATTTTACGTTATATTTTATACTGTATGTGTGTGTTAGCAATGGGCGGAGGAAAGACGTCATGTTCGGCGTGCCTCCTCTGGCTTTGACTTAGTTCTGACCTCTCACCCAAATTAAACTTCCACAGTCCTCTCTCTCTCTCTCTCTCTCTCTCTCTCTCTCTCTGCCCACTGCCAGGCACTTTTGTTTTCACATGGCCAACTTCTCAGGGAAGACGCTCATATTTGTGGCTTTCGGGGTTGGCAGCAGAGTGTGCTGCGCCTGTCAAGTTTTTTCACTCAGATTTACCCCAGCACCCAAATTGAACTGTTCAGTCATTTCCTGCCAT
>VXCM01004255.1:39477-55404 GCA_014773175.1 Lucifuga dentata
ACCCCCCAACCACCTCCCCATCCCATATTTGCCAATAATGTCAAAATTAAGTGCGTTCGCCTGTGCAAAACATCGTGTCCTGTGGAAGCTCTTTTCCTCCGTGCCGTGGTCACCTACTGCTGTGGCTATGCTGCAAAAGTACATCGGAAATGTCCTTCCAACAACATGATCGCTCAGTGCCGAAAACCTCTCAGATCCAGATTTTTTTTTTCATTTTTTGAAAGTTGACGTGCGGCTCAGGGAGGAAGAACCTCAGACGATTTTGGGCTCATGATGAATACATTTGTTTAAATGACATACAAAGCTCAAACAAACAATTTGGTCTTTTTGAGTATCCACAAAACCGTTGGCATGAGCGGACGGTTGGAGGAATCCTCCACAAATACGACATGCTCATCCAAAGCATATCCCAGAATGTGAGTGAGAGAGACAGACAGCGAGAGAGAGAGAGACACGCAAAGACAGAGAGAGAGAGAGCAAGCAAGATGGTTATCTGAAGTGAGGTCAGAAATGAAACATGTCATAGCAAATTAGAGCCATGTTGTTTGAATTACTCCGGCCTGCTTCTTAAAGAACGGTCTGCCCATGGAAAAAATGGGCAGAGAGCGTGTATTGAATAAGAAAAGGGCGAGACAGACAGAGGGAGAGGGAGAAATGGAAGAGAGGAAGACACAAGAGGCAAATTGCGGTGGGAGCAAAAGAGATAAAGACATGGGAAGATACATAAAGAAAGAATAACAGAACAAGAGTATGTTAGCAGGAGAGAAAACAGAAAGAGTTGGATGAGAGAGAGAGGCCCGACAGAAAAAAAAAAAAATTAGTGTTTTCTCTGGAACAAATAATGTGACTTGGGCTGAGTCATGGGCCTGCCGAGGAATGATGATGATGATGATGATGATGATGATGATGATGATGATGAGAAGAAACCTTGGAGTCATTCCTGCTCCGAGCTAAGTTTGGGGCATCATTTACCAAACTACTGGAATAGGGCCCCAGCTTATATATGTGTGTGTGTGTGTGTGTGTGTGTGTGTGTGTGTGTGCAATAATAACCACATTCTCCAAGTATCTTCGGCCACCGGGGCCTGTTTTTATAGCTGGGAACAGGGATGGGCCAACGCTCGTTAGGCAGAAAAAGACTATTTCGGAAGACGAGAGGAAAATGATGGAGGGCTTGAGGGGAGAGGGATGACCAGAAGGGGGTGTGCAGAGGGACGAGCGCCCACAGGCTCCAGACTCGCCTGTCCAATCACAACTTGTTGCAAGAGAGACAAGCCAACGATCTGGCTTTCTTGGGAAAATGGCCTCCCAAGACTGGGATCCACGCAGGCTTCCCACACTGGATTTCACAACTCTAAAGCCAGCGAGAAATACTGAGAAAGCATTTAAGATGACAGAAATGGAAAGGCTGAATGTGTGGCTTTTCTCAGGATGAAAATCACCAGATAGTACATGACAGACACATTTATTCTTATGATTCTCTCCTTACACAATGTCCCTGTCATTCTCAAAGTTATTCTGTTCTATTCTATTCTATTCTATTCTATTCTATTCTATTCTATTCTCTCTCTCTTTTTTTTTGTTTGTATTTTCCATTTGGCTGTCCTGTTTAACTTCCTAATTTAGTTTGTTCTGGTTTCTAGTAAAGATAGAGATATTACATGATAGTGTGTGTGTGTGTGTGTGTGTGTGTGAGCATGTTCGCGTGTGTGCTCATGTGCAACAGAGAGAATTGTGGAAAGAGAAGGATCATGATTTCAGCATATATTCAGCCACAGAGAGAGGAGAGGATTTAGTGGATCCATAATACACACACTCTCACACACACTCATGCATAGATGCACGCACAAATAAACACACACACACACACACACGTCTGCTAAATACATTCCTTTTTTGAAGGGACGATTACCAGCTTAGCTTATCCCTCCTTGTTTTGCAGTCTTTCTTTCTGTGTGTGTGTGTGATTGTGTATCCGCACGCCCACAATATAAATATCTGATTTTGCATTGTGTAGCAGTCTTGTGCAGTGCGAGTCATGCCACCATAAACATGAAGGGGGACAGGAGTCTTTGAATAGCAGCCGTGTGTGTTTGGAAGACATCAGGCGGTGAATCCATCACTTTACCACTGACAGGCCCAGCAATGGGAAATAAATATTTACTCTAAACTTCCCCAAATCACATCCAGAGACGTCTCTGCCCTCTCTTCCTCTGCCCTCCTTCATTTCAATCAGTTCATCCCTCTCTCCCGTTTCTCTTTTATTCCCCTTCTCTCATCCTTTATCCATGCATTGTTTCTCTTTCTTCCCTCTCTCTCTCTTTTTCTATCATTGTCCCCCCCATAAAACACCAGATCCATGTAGATGTGGCACGCATGTCATGTTTGCACTCAGGCACACACTCGCACACAAAGGGGTACCGTTGTATACACAAACATGCCCACCACATGCATGCACACGCAGACACACGCATGCAGAGTCAAGCCTGAGATATCCATCTGGGGTTTGTCATGTCAGACATGGCCCATGTCTCTCTCTCTTCTGTAATTATGGCAGTATTTATTTTTCGGAGCGTCCCGCTGGGTTAGGAGCGTCCCGTGGTGCGGTTTGGACGTGGAAACATGCTCTGTTCAAGACATCCAGCTTAGCAGAATAAAGGCGCGCAGTACATTGACTAGAAATCGGTAACCTATAATTCAGAGATTTAATGTTATGTGAGTGTGGGCTGTTTTTTTTTTTGTTGTTGTTTTTTTCAGGATTTGTGTGCATGTATGTGTGCATGTGTTTGTGCACAGCTGTGGATGCAAGTATAGAAGGAAGAGAAAGAGGTTGTAAGTTTTCACAAAGGAGTAAACACTTGACATATTGAGTCTCACCGATGCCAAGGGAGCGAGATTTGATATTATAACATCCCATTACACTGCATAATGCTTGAAGTGATCTGTGTACTTTGTACCTTAAAACACACATCTAATGCCTGAGCGACTCTGTAACAACCTCCACATATGCATCATATTCATGGAAACAGATTCTGTCCTCATTGTCTTTCATGAGATGTCCGTCTCAAGGAGGGCAGCATTTCAGGTTATTGAGAATCAAAGTTTGAAGTTCTTCTGGAAATTGCCAATCATAACTGGAAAAACATGTAAAATGGTTACAATATAAATTTCAGGATATTGTTTTCAGACCTTGAATCCCTTTTTGCTAAATGATCCATCTCCTTCTGAAACACTCATTTTGTGCACACATTTCCATATGCTTCTCATTGTCTTCCTGGACCTGGGCTTGGAGTTCAATCAGCTGATTCTCGTGTGTTATCTACCCGTGCTGTGAAGTCATGTTATTACTTTACCAGTAAGGAGCAGTGTATGATGTAACTATATCAAATTTCATATATAATGCTTAACGATATAATTGCTTTTTATTTACTATTTACTCTTACTTCATTTTCATCGTTAACCTATTTCCTCTTTCATTTGATGAAGGTGATAAACTTCATTGAATTCATGTGGTTAACTAATATGAAGACTAGTTCAACTCATTGGCAAACGAATGACGTTAAAGGGAATTTCTGTGTTTTTGCAATGTTACTTTCAGTACTTTGTCCACTATTGGTACCAGTGATGATATAATGCTTCTCACCACCTTTACTGAGGAGATGCGGGGATGTAGAGACACCACTAAACACAGCTTTACCGCAGACTGCACAGGAAGTCATTACATTGTAAACCTGCATCTGTGTACAATTAGATCAAAGTTGAACCAGGAAGTAGCTCTGCATCTGCTGCAGAAGGTTTGATTAATAGTTTTTAATGTTTCTAGTTAATGTTCACCTTCATAACTGTTTAAGATTACAGTGTTTAACATGACTTTTGTTTAAACTTGAATAAAATATAGTAAGTGATGGAAATGATGGACAAAACCATGACAATAAGACCCATGGTTGTGTTATGGAGGCTATGTTTGATCTATAAGCTATGGTCAAAGTTGTAATAATTATTGCCAACTGTGTATGCTAGTTAGCCAGCTAGCATACACACACTTTTTAATAGCTTGTTATATAAGGACTGAATCAACATACCATGCAGCTGTTATGAAATACTTTTTATGACAAACACCACACTGTAAAAGAGGAAGCCTTACATGACATTACTTTAAGTATTTATTTTTCTTTTCTGAGGTTGTAGAAAGGTGAGAGGACATAAGGATTAAGTAGGACAGGTGACTGATTGTTGTTCTTTCAAATACATGATAGTAAATCACCATGCCTTTGTTACTTTAGCCAGCAAGCCAGGCATCTCTCCACCTATCCACACCCTCTCTTTAATATTCTCCTAATCATCAAGTTGGCCACCATGTGGGTGAAGTTTTTTTTTCTTTTTTGTCTCGCTGAGGATGACAGATGTTTCGAGAGGCTGGTGGGTGTCTTTGTGAGTGTCTTTGTCTTCAAAGTTGAGTAGCATCCCCCTCTGTCCCAAACACGCTCAATGAACTTGGCACTCACGCCACCTTTCCTTCTCTCTGTCTCCCTGTCTGTCTCTTCATACTCATTTCTCTTCATCTGCCCACAAAACCTTTACCCTCTCACTGTCTTTTTATCCCTTTCATCCAAGCTCCCTTACTCTTTCTCCTGATACAAACATGGATGATTCCCCTTAAAAAAAAAAAAAAAAAAANTCGGCCCGTGGTGCTAATCAGCGACAATCGTGGGAAAGGCGAGGGGGACGGGGGGCGGTGATGGTAGAGATGGTGGTAGGAGGAAAACCAGGCTCATTGTCCTGGGGAGATTAAAGTCCCCGAAAAGGCGGCATTGTCCTCTGACGGGGATAAATCTTCCTCCTCCCGTCACTCAGGGCCTGAATTCAATTCTCCTCAAGCTCTCCTAAAAGAGAGGCTTATCTCCTGCTCAATAGCTTGTTGCACTACAAGCCAGGCAGGAATGCACTGAGTTGTATCCCTGACACCCGCTCACTGAGTTAAAAAGGAATTAGGGGGGGAGAAGGAGAGAGTGAGCGAAAGTGAGAGAGAGAGAGAGAGAGAGAGACAGAGAGAGAGAGACTGAATCCCAACCTCTATTTTGTCAGAGGATGTGCGTTGGGATGCAGATTGAGGTGCCAATAGAAGCTGACAGAAGGACGAGGACCAGGAGTCTGGGATTGATTGACTGCCGCTGGGGGATTGAGGCCAGGGGAGAAGAATAGCGGCTCGCTTGGTGCTTTCTGCGGGGCTGCAAGCAGCATGGTAAACTGCTGCCCCTTTGGAGGACAGACAGAGGAGCACAGCGGAAGAAACCACTTTGGAGCTCCTGGCATGCTGTCTGGATGCCACCTCACAAACTCAGCGCTCCCCCTCCCACCATCCACCCCATATTTCTCCAGCAACATCTCTCTAGCTCCTGTCCATGGCGGGGGGGNGGGGGGGGGGGGGCATCACCAGGGGGCATCACCAGTTGCTAAGACCCACTCCCTCCTTGCACTTGGATGCCCTCCACCCCTCTAAACAGTTATTCAATTCAGACCCCCTGGTTCCACAAAAAGAGAGAAACAGAGAAAGGATGGTTGACAAATAAAAAGAACTTGTGCAGGCTCAGGCCCATAGTTCTATGCTTTTCTGGGAGAAAAACAAGCCCTGCGTGCCCGTTTTTCACCCTTTTCTCCGCTTTTCTTTCATGCTACACCCATTGGAGCCATCTCCGGAAAGAAGCACAAAAAGACAAAAAGAGATAAAGAAGTGAGAGAGATATCGATATAACATCCAGTGAAAACCCCCCCTTCACTTTGCCACTCCTCTCCTTAGAAAAAGTAAANCCCCCCACTTTTCTTCCTTTGCACCTCCTCCAAAACCTCATCCAATTGCCCCCATTTGTTGTTTATGCCCACTCTTTCCTCTCTCTTTCACAATGCACCCCTCCTTCCCCTCACCCTCCCATTTACTGTGACTTGGCTCCACTTAATAACGGGACTTACACCTGCTTACAGGATTAAATTAATTAGCACAAAACAAGGATCGGTGGAGGGAGAGGGTGGGGGTGGCGGAGGACAGACAACGACAGGGGGTCAGGAGGAAAGAACGGCAGGAAGAAGGCACAATAAATGGACCGCTCGGTGGCTGGTGCAGGGCCTCATAGTCTGCCGGATGCTGGAATTGGTTGTGGTGGTGTGTGTGTGTGTGTGTGTAGGAGGGGTAATGGCTTGTTTTCAGCAGAGGAAGTCAAGGCTGGCCAAAGGGAAGGGTAGATTTTGGGGGTGGGTTGGTGTGTTGCAGGACAAATGCTCTCTCAAATGATGTTTGGGTGCATAGGGTCAAAGGTGACAGCCGCCATTGTGAGAATATGTCTGTGCAACAGCAACTTTGCTGTTTTTTTTTTTTTTTTNTTTTTTTTTTTTTTTAGTTCCTATAGTTCTTCTTTTCCTAATAATAGAATACAGTAACAAACAATATATAAAAATGTGGAATTCTATAGTCATTTAAAAAGTCGTTTACTTTTAATGGAGGCCTTGAATTGCCATCAAGATTCTGTTCTTTTCTTTGTAGCTCACAAATCTGACTCATTCATCCATCCTCCAAATTTCATCCAATGTATCAAATACACATTTTCACTTTCAAATGATGCCGATTCTTGTAACTTGTTCTTTATTTAGCAAGAACTTCAGCTTCACCAAACCTCCCCTCCTTGGGCTGGGCTGTCATCTGTCTCTTTTCTCATGACCTCAGTCTTCTCTCTGTCCCTCTATCTCGGTCCCTCTCTTGCGGTTAGAGGGATGGATCGGTCACATTAAGGACTTACAGATGGGCCTCTGTCCCTGCTTTGGAAGCATTCAACCTGCTGCCTTTGCCTGCTGTATGGAGGCTCTAGCATTTTTCTCATATTAACACAAACTTAGATTTGCAGAACATACAATTGTCCACTCCACATATTAAAATGACAAAAAGGGACATTCCCATGTTGAGGAACATTGAACTAAAAGAAGTCAAGTGAAAATTTACTATGAAGAAAAATAGCTTGTAACAATGTGTAACCAGCAGATTTGACTGTTTTGCTGCATCAATGTGAAAGGAGGCTTTAACCACTAAAAACACACACACCCAACACAAAACTTTAGGACACAGAGATGACATAACTGGAATACTACAGGTATTATACTCTTGTCTATCAGTAGCCACGTGCTCTGTCCATGTCCTTCAGCAAGACAGTGAATCTCTACCTGTTCACTCATTGTCAGTCTGTCTGGATACAATTATCAGCTAAATGCCTATAAAGTAATGCAAATGTTACACACACAAACACACACACTTACAAATGCACTTGGGACCTTGTTGGTGATAGATGTGGTGTGGTGTGACCCATTGCGTGGCAGCGGTCATTCCAATCCTTTCCATATGACAGTGATTAGGTAGGACACACATAATGCCAGTAGATCCCTGATCTACCATCTAACACACACACACACACACACACACACACGTACACACATTCACAGACATGCAGTGACACACAGCATTCTTACCACCCCCTCTAACCCCCACACCGCCTAGCTTAGCACATTCCGTACCTGTATTAGCAAACAGCTCAGCTAAGCTAATTGCTTTCCATTATTAGCGTGCAGTACAGTATACTTTCTTTTTGTTTCAGCAATGTGTTTGTACAGTTGATAGATTTACTGCGCGTTGTGTATGAGATGAGTATATTAGTTTGATAAGAATACTATTCTTAAGTGCATTCCCTGATTCACTGATTCAAATGTGATAATAAAAACAAAAATACATTTCCTTCTCATACTTTGATGAACAGACTTTTGAAAGTGAAAGTTTTGGACTTAATTGTGGTTGAGGTGGAGGGATATGGCTAGGAGCTTTGCTCATGTAATGCACAGTGTGTGTGTGTGTGTGTGTGTGTGTGTNAGGGATATGGCTAGGAGCTTTGCTCATGTAATGCACAGTGTGTGTGTGTGTGTGTGTGTGTGTGTCTGTGTCTGTGCATGTGTGTGAGAGTTTACAGCTGTGACAGCCTATGGCCTTGCCAAACTGGGCCTCATGCTGATAATGTATTGACAAGATACTGGCAGACAGTGCTGGCAGATGGTCACAGCAGCTTATTCCATCAACAGGTGAAGACCAGGGCCTATAAAAAGCTACAGGACAAGGTGACTGTAGCTATAGATGTGCTTTATTAGTACAGTAACAACATTCAGGAGCGTCACAAGATCCTAATTGTATACTGTAATGTTAAACCTTTTGTCAGATCAATGAAATATTCCCATGACAACCTCAGTTGGGGGGGGGNGGGGGGGGGGGGGGGGAAGGAAGGATCCTTTGAAAGGGCTGTGCAGAGAGGAATCCTCTCATCAGTGCTGTCAGGCATGCAGTGGCTGAAACATATGTACGTATGGATGTATGTATGTATGTATGTATATATAATCATTTTCCCCAGATACAACAACATAATAGACACACAGTCAAGACAAACAATAAGAAAGGGGGGGAAAAAACAAACAGAAAAGAAGAAGAAAAAGAGATGCTGCCAATGATAAAGAATTTAAATGATACAGAATACCATAGATTTCCAGTAGTATTTGTGAAAGATTACATAGAGCTAGTTGTATTTACACTCCTGGGCTCACTCAAGTAATCAATAAAGGGGTCCCACATAACTGAGAACTTCTTAGGAGAGTTATGCTGCATTCGAGTTACCTTGGAAGTTTGATTTTTCTGACTTCCTACTTAGAAAAATGCATTGGAATGGCACTTGAAGTCAGAGCTCTGGCTGGGAAACACAGACCAAAATTATCTACCCCGATTTCACAAGTATGACATCACTCAACATGGCCCCCGTAGAGGTGAGCTTTATGAATGGAAATGATCAGTTAACAGGCGAATAAAGTATTTTTTCTTACATGACATTGAAATAAAAAGGTTAAAATATATCACCAAGTTAACTATCTACAGTGTATTATAGCTGTATGCCATTGATACATAAGTGTAAATAACTTCTCTGCACAGAAGTTTAATACCCACTGTGATTAATATCATTGTAAAATAACACAACCAAACAGTCCTGTAATATAACTCTACTTTAATTAGCATTTATTATTAAGTTTATTTAATCTTACAGTATTTATTAGTGTTCATGCCATGCTTTTTTGTTTACATTTTGCTGGAATGGTTTGAGGTCGGAAGTTTGAACTTCTGACTGGGAAAAATTCAACTTCTGATGTAGCTCGAACGCAACGTTAGTCCTCATGAACCTGAATATTTCCTTCTGTATGACTGAAACAATTTCAGCCAGCCATTTCAGCAGGGTGGAGAAGGTGATTTCCAGTCCTTCAGGATGAGTCTGTCATCCAAAGCATCAGACCACTTCTGGACAGGTGCAGGAAAGCCAGGCTAGACTGTGAGCAGCCAAAACTGACCAGACTGGCTTCTGGTTGAACCTTTTATAGGCTTTTAAATACCAGTCAAAGATTTCAGACCAAAATCTGAAGAGTGATGGACAGAAANCCTTTTATAGGCTTTTAAATACCAGTCAAAGATTTCAGACCAAAATCTGAAGAGTGATGGACAGAAATATATCGCTTCTTTGCATGGTACTTTGCATGGTAGTGAACAAAATAAACAGTGTCACATCACGATCAAGCTGTCAGGCCATGAAACACTAACATCAAATGTGTGTCAATGCAGAGTGAGCATGAATGTGTTTTCTGTATTGTTTTGGAGAGCTGCATGGCAAGAAATGCAAGACTTAGAAACTGTTGTGAAGCAGTTTGAGGCACAGAATCAGTAAGTATGGTGGATCAATTTAAAACTGATCAGCAGATGTGTAATTTGTGTTATTTTGTCAGGCCTTTATTCTAGCTACTTTATTTGCCCACAAACTCTGTAGTAGCCTGGCTTTAACATCTCTCCACTGTCTAAATCCATCTTTCTGATGCTCTCTTTCTTTTGTCATCTCACTTTTGCATCTTTTTTTCCCTTCATCAGTTGGATCTCAGAGCACAGAGTTCAGATAGTTCACTGGCTGCCCATTTCTTATCCCCCGCCGAATGCAATCAGTAGACACCGCTGGTGATAACTTTCTTGCCTACATTTTTTCCTTCTCTGTCTTCTCTTTCTATTTCTCTCTTTGCCTCCCACTTTGTTTGTTCCACATCCCCTACCTGTCTTTGCTCTGATTATATCCTACCTACCTACCTAGGAGGCCGAAAGAATGGCTGCTTCCCTGGCATGATAAATCACATGCTGAAAATTAACTTTCATTCAGCAAAAGGATTGAAAAGTAGAGAAAGGCAAACAGGAGGGGGAGAGGGAGGAGAGAAGAATAAAAGGAGGAAAGAAAAAAGAGGCCCCTGCTTCTCTAGGTTTTGCTGGAAGTCTTGATAACAGATGCAAAATACCAGTATGGCTCATGGGAATTGTGATAAAGAGAACATTTAATGAGGCAAGTTTGATTTCACCCACCTGCAGGTTCTTCTTTAATCTTTTTTTTTCTTTTTCGTAATGCCTCCTGTTCCCCATTTCATCATTGCTGTGACATCTGTCTCTCTCTATCCTCGCTCTGTGTCTTACATGATCTGACTAAAGTCAATGAAACAACAATGGTAAAGATGTCTTCCTCCAGAACTGTGTTAGCCTTGGCCACAACATAAATCACACACTCAAATTTAGCACCCATATGGGCCAAAAAAGAAAAAAAGCCTCCAAGGACCCAATGGCATCAAAACGATTAGTTGCTGCCCAGGTAANCCCCACCCTCCTCCTCTCTCCTCTTATCAGGTTAATTGAAGACAAGCTCTTTGAGACGGACGCACAATAGGGCCAGTGGTAGAGTGGTATTTGAGACTCAACGGGTGGACCAGAGAAAGGGAGATGCTGGGGTATTCTATAAGCACCCCCACCCCCCTCCTCGTCTAAATCCCTTTCTCTGTCTCGCTTTTATCCCATGGCGTCTCATTCAGCACCCTACTTGACATTGTATGACCTCTGAACCCAGAGTTTATGAACTGAAGCGGCAGCTATTTATTTGGTGTGGAATTGATGTGTGGCTGTACCATTGTGCAGAGATTTGGGGCAATGTTCGTATTGTGTGTGAGTTGCTGTGTGTGCTTGGATAAGCTGGTGGTCAGCAGACTCGGGTGCTAATACCATTTGAAGACCCCTGACAAACACATCTGGGGTTGACGGATCTGTCATAGGAAAAACTAATAAATTCTTGTAAAGCTCAGCTGGCTAAACGCAACACTTCTTTCGGTTCGGGCTCCGCCATCCTCCAGGATTGGCTGACATGGTTGTTTTTGCCTTGGACTAATTCCTCTTTCTCTCCTTTCATTGTTTATCAAACAGTTCATGTAGAGGTCTTACGTTACTATTTTAAGGTACACAAAAGCAGAAAGTAGGCGAGGAAAACGTGCACCTAGGCACCTACAGTACCTTTTTGAACAGCAACAGGGATTGCACCATTCTGTCACTTAGAAAAGCCTCCACCCGCTGAGTAAACAGTGGTAATCTTCATCAAAAGATCAGCAGTCATCAATCATAGTTCAGAGGTGAACTGTCATATCGTCTTCTGTGACTATTCATCACATCTTCCTGTGCTGGTTTGGAGTACAGAGTCTCCATGTTTTCACCAGACATTCTATTAACCACAATTTCTGATAAATATGTAAATGTATGCTTGTTTAACAATGTTTGTTTCTCCCATTCTAGTCTTTAATCTATACATGTGTAGCTGAGGCAAGTTAAGTCTTAAAGGACCATACCAGTGATTTTGCATGTTGCATTACTGGCAACCATTTTACAAAACATAAAACCATATTTTAGTTTCAGTGTCCCTAATCTTTCAAAATCAAATGTTCAGGTGATACACCCACCTTAAAATTCAATCTTTTGCCTGCTCCCACTTATGCATGATTGTAGAAGGCATGGTTGTTTAAGATTCTTGGTAAAAGCCGTCTTCTCCTAGGACAGTATTTCCTGATGGAGACATACATTTTCTTCTGTATAACTCCATGTTGGACTAGTTAAATTAAGTAACTTCAACAAAAAAATTAACAGATGTCGTGTTTGCTGTGAAAGATTACAAGTTGATTTCAATAGCGTACTAGAATGAACTGGAACTAGTGACAGTCTGGAAGGTAGGAAAAACAATTCTGAAATGTCCTGACCTAGTAGCATATTTTGGAAGATAGTTGGCAGTAATGTAACATGTATGTGGGTTGTACCTATTAGACTCAAACATGTAAAATCACCAATATGTTCCTTTATGTATGACCACCAACAAAATTCAATGCAATATTGACAAGACGAGCTATCTCTTGTGGTGTATAATAGCTACGTACACACATGTTTTGATAGACATTGTTAGTTTCCTTTCAACTTGAATTAGCACAGGAACAGGAAGCTGCTGTAAATACTTCAAAATATAAAATGATTCCATAAAAAAAAAAAAAANAAAAAAAAAAAAAAAAGAAAAAAGTATGAGATAGCCTGAGACCAAAATCCTTATTGTTTATCAACAAAATGGCTTTCTTAAAATCTCAAAGTCACAGATTAACAAGCCATGGCCTGTCAGTGTGTGTGTGTGTGTGTGTGTGTGTGTGTGTGTGTGTGTGTGTGTGTGTGTAAAGGGAACAGGCTAGGTTTTGAAGTGCTTGTGTTGTAGCAGTCTCTTTGGAGGACATGCAGCTCCAAGCAAACACAGAGCTCTGCTTAAACAAACAGGGGAGGACAGGAGAGCAAGACTAATGATGGGATCCACACAGCTTACACACACATGTATAGACACACACAGTGACACACTCATACAGAGATGCACTCACACAATCACTAGAGCAGAAACGAGAGGAATTTGTCCCCTGAAGAGGAGTGGTGGAGATAGACTGGTGATTTGTACAAGTGGATGAAAAGATGGAGAAGTCCTCGTATCTCTTTTTAAAGGACAAACGCTACCTCGGTTTATTCACAACTTAAAGGACCATACCGGTCATTTTGCATGTTTGAGCCTAATATATTCATTTTTCATACATGTAACATTACTTACAATCATTTCCCAAAGCATACTATGAACGGTGAATTAAAAATGTTTTTCCTACTTCCTAGACCGCCATTGGTTTCAGTTCATTCTGGTACGCTATTAAAATCAACTTGTTGATACTTGAAACATTCTTGGGATAGGTAATCCATCATCACAAACATCACGTCTATTCAGGTTTTTTATTTTTTTTATTTATTTTAGAAGTTCTGTAATTTTAGCATTTAAGCACAATAAAAAATGTGGAGTGCATGTATGTCTCCACCAGGGAATATAGTCCCAAAAGAAGACCTGCATTTATCGAAACATTTAAACTATTGTGACTTCATAAGGCTGTGTAACTATTAGCAGGTGAAACATCAATTTTTAAAGTGGGTATATTGCTTGAATGTTTGATTTTGAAAGATTAAGAGGTTTTGCAAAATATCAGGAAAGCTGAAATACGGTTTTATCCTTTGGGAAATGATTGTCAGTAACATTACATGTATGAAAATTGAATACATTAGCCTCAAAATTGCAGGTATGGTACTTTAATTCGATATAGAATCAAAAAGGGGCAATAACTTGTTCATTCTGGTGCATAAACACAAAAATCAACAATTCCATTTGTAGTGTCATAAACTATTATTTCATTTTCTTAGGGAGAGTTATGGATATTAATCTTTTTGGATGTTATTACCATTATGTTTTACTTTCATGTTTCTGATACTGTTTCTGATACTATGTGCTTACTGTGTGCGTGCATGTATGTGTGTTACCGAGGGCACGCCTGCCTGAGCGGCCTGACGGCATTGTGCAGCAGAGTCCTTGACAGAAGTGAATTAATCAGAGCCCTCTGGCCCATTTGTCTCTATTTGGGGGGCTAATTGGAAAAGAAGCAGGTGTTAATAGAGAGGGGAGAGAGTGTGTGTACATGTGTGTTTCTGTGTGTGTCTTTGTAAATGTGTGTGTGTGTCAGTGTGCGTGTGTGTGTAATAGAAGTCTCCCAGCTAAGTTAACCAGACTTAATTAGGCTTGTTCAGGCTCCAGCCAACCTTACATCTTTCTCTCTCCTTATCTGAGGTGAAGGCGATGCAGAGAGAGAGAGAGAGAGAGAGAGAGAGAGAGAGAGAGAGAGAGAGAGATGTGAGGGAGGAAACGACTCCATCAAGACCTCTTGTGTGCTGAATGGCTGCAACCTCAAGGGGAAAAATATAAAACATGCAAACTGAAACTAAAACATGATGATGTCCACACAGATGCCTGCAACAAACCCACTCACAAACTCTGTTTAGAGTGGACGGAACGCGATGGAGTGTGTTTGCATGTGTAGAGCACGAAAAACGTCATCCTCTTCTCCGCAGATGTTTACCGCTCAAAGCGCTGTCTGCCATTGTTTGTTTGAGATGCTCAATTGCGAGTGTGTGGTCGGCCTGCGCCCTGTCCGGCCAGGAGCTGCCGATAAAGTTTGAACCCGTCTGGAAGCCGAATCAAAGGCCTCGCTCATTAGCTCCTGCATACTTAGCTGTGTGAGTGATGTCAGCAAGTTTTAACAGACAGCAGCTTTTCTCAATTACACAGGAGGGAGGTTAGCAAACTGGATCCAGTACTGTGTGTGTGTGTGTGTGCATGCATGTGTGTGTGAGAGAGAGAGACAGCGTTTGTGTGTTTGATGTGGTGTTTACTCAGTTTAAAGCTGTCTCCTGTGTGGTCTTACCACAGAGTTATCCCCCTCTAGGTCACACACACACACACACACACACACACACACACACACACACACACTCACCTGAGGCACCGTATGTATGTGTGTGTGTTTGTGTGTGTGTGTGTGTGTGTGCTTGCATGTGCATCTTCAAAGAGATAAGTAAGTTCAACACCTGACATATTCCTGAAATTTTTTAATGTACTGTCCTTCCTACCAGTGTCAAGTACATAGATGCAAAAAACCAAACACAAATACAATCACACACACACACACACACACACACACACGTACACACACACACGCTCACCTGAGGCACCGTATGTATGTGTGTGTGTTTGTGTGTGTGTGTGTGTGTGTGCTTGCATGTGCATCTTCAAAGAGATAAGTAAGTTCAACACCTGACATATTCCTGAAATTTTTTAATGTACTGTCCTTCCTACCAGTGTCAAGTACATAGATGCAAAAAACCAAACACAAATACAATCACACACACACACACACACACACACACACGTACATACACGCAAATCCAAACTAGACACATAAACAATTATAATGTACAACAAAGTCTTCCATAATATTTATATATTTCCCTACATGCTCAACTCCACACATGCACATACCCGCAGACACACACACAAACACACACACATGCACACACCCACAGACACACACTCATTCTTCATGTTTTTTTGCATATTGCTTCATGTTTGTGTTTATTTATCTCACACACTTCAGAGCTCCGCCTCCTTTCATACAGCTTCCATAGTGTTTCAGCCATTAGACAATCATCCATCCATCCATCCATCCATCCATCCATCTCTTTGAATATTGTTATAAATAAAACTATTGTTATGAATAAAACTATTCTAAATGTTTTAAATCTTTTTTTCCCCTACATTCAGTCTGTCAGTCTCTTTCTCAAACATCCCTCTTTTATTTTGTTTTCTCTTGGCTATCCATCTCTACCTTTGCTCCCTCCTTCTGTGCTTCCTTTCTTTTCAAACTTGCACACAGCCACTTTTCATCGACACAAACACAGTCAGTTGAATGGAGACATAATGAACCAGAATTCTACCTTCATTGACTCGACTGGGAGTCGAAAGAGAAGAATTATGTTTATTTATGTGTTTACTTACGTATTTATTTATTTTAAGGGCTTGTTGTTTATAATTCAGTGTGTGTGTGTGTGTGTGTGTGTGTGTGTGTGTGTTTT
>VXCM01004255.1:78141-141346 GCA_014773175.1 Lucifuga dentata
CACACACACACACACACACACACACACACACACACACACAGACACACACACACACACTATCACAGACAGAATGCCTCTAGGCTGCTCAGCACAAATAACACATCAATACATCAGCCATGTCATAATGCTGCTACACATTCACAGACACCAACACACATACATGAATATGCACACATACACACACACATATACACACATAGACACACACACACACAAGTTCCATTCTGTTTGTGATTGAACCATTGCAGTTCAGCTGTCTTTTGTTACAGTGTAAATGTTGAAATGATCAGAAGCACTGTGTGGTGTGTTTTTTTCTACTGCTCACTACTGGAAGGAAGGAAGGAAGGAAGGAAGGAAGGAAGGAAGGAAGGAAGAAGGAAGGAAAATATGAGAACAAGCAGAGACTGAGGATGAGAGTTGCAACTCTCTAGTTTCTTTCTTTCTTTCTTTCTTTCTTTCTTTCTTTCTTTCTTTCTTTCTTTCTTTCTTTCTTTCTTTCACCACAGCATTTCTTTGCCTGCTCTGAAGAGGCTGTGTTGCAGCTTTAAGTGTTGCTTGGAAATGTTCCCCTTTGCTTTTACAAGGGGAAAGAGTGTGGAGTTCTAACTTGGAGAAGCTTGCTAGTAACTGACTCGCTCACTCTCCACTCTTAACTTCACACACACACACACACACCTAACACACACCTTCTCTGCTGAACTCTTTTGGCTGACTCGTCACATGCTTCCATTTATACGTCATTTTGACTATATGGTGCCCCTGTGCCACCATGGAAAAATACATCATTGTTGAGCACTTCTCCCTCTCTCTACCATTAATTTGCACTCGTTTGATTTTTACAGCTGCCTCTCTCTTCTTCTTTTGCCTTTCACCCCTCTGCCCTTCTGTTTTAACGCAGAGGGTGATTAGTCTCTTTGTGTGGAGAAAGAATCATCAAAGAGCTGCTTACTAAAGAGGAACAGGTACCAATATCACTAAACGCACCAATAATGCAGCTAAGAGGGACCATATTGGCACCATATTGGGCACAAACAGCAGATTAGGGTTGTGTTCCCCTCCAACATCAAAATGCCTGGTCATTTATCCTGCAACCAGCCACCCATTTTTCATATCTGTCATGGTCCACACATTCTCCTTCTCCCTTCTGTTTTTTTTCTCCTCCTTTACCAAACAATCTTTTCTCCCCATATTTGGAGCCGGTGCAGAATGTTGCATAGTTTTGCCTTTTCCCTGGACACTGGCTTTTCATCAGTGTCCGGCTTTCCTTTTTGAATTGAACCAGATCAACTTACTGCCAGACAAAGATAGAGTCTCTGTGTGCGTTGGAGAGGGAAGGCAGCTACACGGCCATCATAATACGCGCATGTCCTATTTCCAGCTTTCTTTTATTGGTATTACAGCCGCAGCCTCAGATCCACGATGCTGCTTGCTCTCTTGAAAAGCACCAGACTCTGAATGCTGGAGTTCTTGCCATCCATTCAGTTTATATTCCGTCGTAATATGTACTGGCTGCATATTCGACAAGGAGAGAGTTCTCGTTTTTATTTGACTCATGCATTCATAAGTTTCTCCCCCCAAAATGAAAGCGTTCGTTCCAGAATGTGCAGTCAGGGTTGTCCTTTTCTACCCAGACGGCATCGACAGTGCAGCTCAGTCTGTACGCCACAAGGCACATGTGTTTGTGTGTGTTCAGGCAGACGGCAGAAAATGACTCCAGATCTCTATCTTTCTGCATTTAAGTCTAGAGTGCTCTGATTAAACACAACCACAGAACAATTTGCCTGTTGTAAGGCCCTCCGATTGAGCTGCTGATTTTCAGCACCGTGTCAAGTTATTTTGCCATGGCAACGCTGATTATAATGTTATCACCAATTCATATTTTTTGTGTGTTTTTTTTCCTGATTTTAAAGGCTTTTGCCGTTGTTATGTTTCAGCATTTAGATATATTTTTTAACATGTATTTAAGAAGTTAGCATCTATGAATGTCATATCGATGTCATATCTTGTAATTTCATCATAACATGCGGTAATTATGAGATATCATCTTTACCTACAACACTGTCTGATCTTTTGCACGTGTTTACAGTGCCGTAACAGCTCCTGCGGTGAAACAGATGTGTGTGTGTGGCTGTTTGTGTGTTTGCTTATATGATAGCCTGCATCTGTGTTCATACGTGCCCTAAAATCTTTGTTATTGCAAGCCACGCTGGAAAACAAAGAGCTCCGTTTAAGGCACGCATTTACAATTTATCAAATAAATGGGATGCCTTCATGTGGCCTGGGCCCGGCTCTCGGGCTGAGTACCGTAGTTTTCCACTGGAATAACAGCCGCTGAACAAGCAGCCCATTGTAGCCACAGCCAGCACCGGGACCCCCAAGGTGCGAATTAATGATTGACCCCTGATGTAATCAGGATAAATAGCTACCCGTAAAAGAGAAAGAGATGGCGAGAGGAACAGAGAGAGAAAGAACAACATAAGGAGCCGAGGAGAGGAAGGCACTATCTGGCCAGGCTGTTTTTTAAAAAGCCCTCAGGGAGACGACGCTAACATCTCTTTTGGGGTCTTTCGAGACCCAGAGCAAACATACAGCTGTTTAAAAGCAGCTCAGTCGTCAGATTTTAGACTCTTCGCCTCCTCCTCATCCTCTTCTTGGCCCCTTTCATTATTTTCCTGCTTTCTTTTCTCATATACAACTTTTTTTTCAGCACTGAACTTCATGTTTTAGCTCACAGGTTGTCTTACACATACAGAGAAGGAGAGAGAGAGAGAGAGAGAGAGAGAGAGAGAGAGAGAGAGAGCTTATCTCTAGTGGCGAGTAATCTCAAAATTTCCAGGTTTTTCCTCTTCAGGCAATTTTTTAACGCATTAAAAAGTTACGACTATGAGACTTGAACTTGTTTAATATCATGCTGTGTTTGCCGTTTCTGCCTCTCTCTGCTGTCTCATGTCTCTCACAAAAGATGTTTTGTTCATTAACATTGGGGGGGGGNTTTTTTTTTTTTTGTGCGCACAGAGGCTGTTAAAGCCAAATAGTATTTAATAGATTTTCCAAGGCTGTCTTTCTGCTTGTCCAAATTGCTCTTGATGGGTTGAGTGCCAGCAAAAGAGGGGCAGTGAAGAGAGAGAGAGAGAGAGAGAGTGAAAAAAGTTTTTAACAGCCTGAAAACACTTTTGATTGTGCAGAGGGAGCAGCAGATAGAGCCGAGTTATAAAACTTTAATTGATCTGTGAAAAGTGGAAGCTACTGCTGGCTTACATGTTCCACGCTTAATTGCATGCCTCTTCTGAGCCCCTATGAAACAGTCATCATTAAAAAAAAAAAAAAAAAAAANAAAAAAAAAAAAAAAAAAAGGGTTCTTTTCCACTCAAAATCACTGGATGACGCAAAATCAGTCATAAAAGGCTGGATTTTACTGCTGCAGCTTTATACAGTATGATAAGTTTCCCGGATCTCTATGGACAGGCTGTAGGTTTGCCAGGAGCTGAAAAGCCTCTGTCGCATGCTTTCATAGGATCATATTTCACATTTTAAACTTACATGTCAGTTAATTTAACAAGTTTCACAGTCCACATCTGTCACTGGGCAGAAATCCAAATATTTATCAAAGAAAAATCTGATCCACTGAGCAACGAATGGTCTCTCATACAATTCTAGTCATATTTTACTTTTTTTACTTGCTGCTTTCTTCAGCTCCTCTAAGCTTTCTCCTGTCTACGCAGCCAGCTTCAACTTGTTAGAAAACAGAAAGTACAGCAAAAAATGATGACGAGATTTAGTACACAAACTAACTTGCACGGACGGAACCAGCACATTTTGTGAATGTCAGTGCCTGTTGCAGCTCCAGCTAAAACCTGGGAAGTGGTGGCAGGCTTGGCAGCAGGCTGGATGGAGGCTAACAGAGGGAGAGGGCTTGATTGGAACCACTCCTGCTGTAATTTTGGGCCTAGTTAGCTTGCTGATTGCCAGGCCCTGTGTTTAGATAGTAAAAGTGCAGTGGTGCTTTGAGTAAAGACACCAGGATCTATCCAGGGAGGAAAAGACACACAAGAGAGACACATGTACTCGGCCAATGTACAAACACACACACACACACACACACTTATATCAACAGTATTAGGGTGCTTTCACATGAGAAGCGTGAGTGCTGCACTGAGCTGGACGTTCCATTGGTGTGATTTAGGAGCTGAGCAGCCACGCAACCTTAAGCGACACACACAGCTCAGATTCCCTCCTCGGCCGCTGAGCTCAAAGTTCACCCACATTCAACTTTGACCCGTCTGCGGTGACCTTTCCATTGCATAACCAATGAGAAAATAGCTATATATGACATAAAAAGAAGCAACTGGAGAAGCTCATAATCTGTGCATAGCTATTTTTTGAGTTGCACAACACAACACAACTTTAAAATCGTACTGTGATCTGGCAATTGCACGGTGGAATGTCAGCATCACACAGGGCTACCAGGTTTATAAATTGGCATATAATCTACTGTTGTAGTGGCTGTCTACCCTGTGCACCCATTTTGCAATGTCAGCATTCCAAGAGCATTGCACAGATTGCTCTCCATGGTGCAAATACTGTTTATCACATGTAAACACCTTAAGAAAGTCCCACTGACACACAGACTCACGCATATACACAAGCACCTTTGCAAAGCCTCACTGTCCAAAGATGACAACTCAATAACACATCAAGAAAAATGGGATAAAGCTTTGAGCCAAATGCTTTGCTAATATCACACACATGTAGTGCTCATCATCATTTTAGATCCTGGAGCGTAGTCACAATTCTGGCGTCAATCTCTGGACATGACAATAATAATAGGTGACGAGGCTAAGCAGGTCAGTGATAGGCACAGCTATTATTTGAAAGATGAGCTCTGGCAGTGTGCGAGTCCACTGGAACTGAGAACTTTTCCCAACATGGATTTGGCTAACCTTAAACTCCGACTCTTAGCCTGGCTCTTACAGATGGCCTCTGGAAAATCTGCAAACAAAGCGTTTTCTAGTCATCAGATGGAGAAGGATTTTTTAATTTTTTTTTTCTCAAAACCTCCAGATTCTCTCATTGCACAGAGTGGTTTTCTAATGATTTAAAGCTTTAGAGACTGGGGCAAGAAGTTATTGTTAGGATGTGTACTGTACTTAAAGTGTTTCTAGAAAGATTCATGGTGTAAATGTATCAGGTTAAGACTAATCTAATCTCTTTTTGTTGACTGCTTAGCATAAAACATGCATGTACTCTATGCTGTACCTTCTTTCCTACCATATTAACAATCCTCTCTATGCTTTCCCTCCTCTGTGTCTCAGATGACAGCGAGCCAGTGGACAACATGTACGAGACAGAGACTGACCTCCAGGGTTTAGCAGCCAGTGGAGGTGGTGGTGACAGCCCAGAAGACGACACGGAAGATGGCGTCATCAACATGTCCCCCCACCCCTCACCGACTCCTTCCCACCCAAACAACCACCACCACCACCTGCTCCACCCCCACATTTACGCCACCCACCACTACCTCCACAACAACAGCAGCAGCAGCAATGACCAGGACTTCACCACACCCAAGGAGGGCTCGCCCTATGAGGCGCCTGTCTACATTCCCGACGACATTCCAATTCCCAGCGAACTGGAGCTGCGGGAGTCCTCTGTGCCAGGCGCCGGTCTCGGCGTTTGGGCCAAGACCCGCATTGGTGCCGGCGAGAGGTTTGGCCTGCACAACACACTGCATCATGGGGCCACAGGCAAAGACAACTCCTTTGGATGGGAGGTAGGAACCAGCCTGGCCTCTTTATGCACTTTGTTTGTCTTTAGGTTATTCTCGTTTGCTATGTTTGCTTCTTTCCAGGTTCTTTAGTGAAACATAATATTTGGTAGATTTCCCTTCACTTTTGACCAAAAACACAAATGTAAGATATGATATCACAGAAGGGTAGAAGCGATGAAGCAGCCCTGAAAAGAGTAAGTGAATGAACGAGCTGGTTTTCTGTTTCCAACCATTACTCTTCATTCACAAGCAGCTATCTCCATCAGTAAAGATGCTGACTGCATTTACATCCACCTTATGATGGGACCTCATCGTTGATCCTGCACAAACACACACACACACACACACACACACACACACACATACAAAACGTCCTCTCCCAGAATTCTAGCAGCAGTGCAATGTCAGATGGAAAAATCTGGCTGATTAGTGGAGGTATCAGCTTTTCTGGGCGTCGGTCCGAGCGAGCGAGCACACTCATTTGGTCACGCCACCCGATATGGAAATGGAAGAAGCGTGGCCCAATGTGGTGGCGGCATATTGAACTATTAATTTTCATTTCAACATGACATTAGAGGATATTGAAGTTGCTTCAGTAAGCTCATTAGGAAAAAAAGGAACTCCCAATCTCTGTCTCTGTCTATCTCACTCTATCCCCCTCTCTTTCTCTCTCTCTCTCTCTTTCTTTCTCATATGGCTAATCAGAGATGAAATGTACTGGCCTGCTTTTCATTTCACTGACTCCTTGACTCTTCATTTTTAGGAGGCTGGTCATTCACATAGACTCAGATTAGATTTGTGTATAATTTGGAATAGCGACTCAGACATGTTAATCAATGGAGCACCATGTCAGAAAAGACATGCTGGATACATGTGCTGTACAGTAGCAATTGCAATTTTTTTTTTCTTTGCTTATGAAGAACAGGCCATGTAGTGATTTGATTTAATTCATCAAACATTTTAAATTGACTTTCTTCCTGAAAGAACATAAAATCTGTATCATTATTATGAAATACTGCATTTGATGTTTTTATCATACACCTCTTGAAATGGTGAAATAAATAAATAATAACTTTTATTACTTAAACAGGATAAAGAAATATACAAACAAGACTTTCAGGGTGCATGAAAGGAAAAACATTTCTATTCCTATTTATGATCAGACATGTATAACTGATATCAAATCGTCTCACTTGAAAAAATGTTGTTAAAAAAATGCTTGAATAACTTCCCCACATCAAAAGATCATAAAGGTAATGTGTACATTCACAAAACTCTCCCTGGACAAATTTACTCTTCAGGTTTTCCCGTAGATCTGAAAATCTGGTTTCTGTAAGATATTATGTATATATTAATTTCAGGAATTATTATCCCATATCATTCCATCTAGGCAATGTTACTGAATATTTATTTTACTGTGTGTGAGCATATAGGCGATTACAGCATAAAGGCACACGCTATGGCAGTGTGCCATGCTGAACATTTTCCTTTTTAAGGGTAATATTATGGCGAGTCATTTGGGGTGCAAAGGGCACCTCTCCAAAAGCTACACTCTCCCTCCAGCTCCCATGTTTTCTCTCACTTCTCCTCCTCCTTTCTCTCTCTCTTCCCCCTCTACTCCCCAGACACTCCACTAATGCATATTCATCAGCCAAGCTTCAGCCCTTTGGCCTGCAGGAAAAAAAAAAAAAAAANAAAAAAAAAAAAAAAGCACCTTCAGCTCTGAAGACACATAGAAATACTCACGCATGTACACACAGAAATGCTCAGACACATACTCATCTTACTCACAAATGCACACGTACATATGTACACACACAGAGACATGCACCTTTTCTAAAAATGGAGACTTGCTCAGCATATTGTTGTACTTTATCTTAAAGGTGTCCAGTTTTCTGGTCCTCTGAAGTGGCTGAACATAAAGACTGATTTATGGCTCTTTTTCATTTGTACAACAGTCACCTGATCACAAAGTCATAGAGATCTTTGCTCCGTTGTTCATACCTGATGTAAATACATGAAATTAGTGGCAAATACACCTTTAATGGTCACATTTTGTCAATTTTATCTTGTCTTTCCTCTTTCAGCAGTGCATCATACTTCCACTTTTATTTTCGTGTAACTTACTGTTAGACAGTTTGGATGTGTCTTATATTTCCCTCCTTCTCCTTCCTATGAATGGTTGTTGGAAGACTGACCAGCTCAGGCTATGCTGTATTTTTAAGACATCGCGTCTGGTTTGGAGCTGGGGGCCTGCAGGGGCTCTTCTCTCCCAGACCCTTATCACAGATAGTCATAACAGTCAGCCTGTTGATAGTCATCAACAGACTCCCCTAGGAGACCCCAACACCTCTCTTCCACCATCGAGACCTCTACTCATCTGCTGCTTCTGGTCTTAGACAAAAAGACCAGTGAGATAGAGAGAGAGAGAGAGAGAGAGAGAGAGAGAGAGAGAGAGAGAGAGAGAGTAGCTCTGAGTGAAGAAAGATGTTAAAAGAAATGAGTGGGTGAGAAAAAGATGTGAAAAATGAGTGAGGATGGACAGACATGCTAAAAACAGGTTTCTTACAGCATCACGAGGCAAAAGTCCAATACTCTTAATGCAAATTGTGTGTGTATGTTTGTCTGTGTGTGTGTGTATGTGTGTCTGTGTATGTGCGTCTGTGTGTGTGTCCTACACCATTCTCCTGCCAAAACAGAGGGTTGTGTTATGAGAGATAATAAGTGATGTCATCTGAGAGCTCCATGGGGTAAAATATGATCATATCTAACCAGGACCTCATGCATTACAGCTTAGCTTGTGTTGCTAGGAAAAAGAAGGGGATTAAAAGTTTAATACGGTTATCACAATAGTTCATCTTAGTTTAACTGTGTGCCCATTTTCCAATAAAATATATCACTACTTGTTTTCCCAAAGTGTCACTGTTCAGGGAGCTAAGAAAAACAGCCTCACGTTTAGCTCAATAGCTGCATCCCTTTTTCAGTTTACTGAAAATATGAAAATCGGCTAAGCTGCAGTTACAGGGTTTTAAGCCGGCGCAGTTGATGCATTACATCTGCAAAGCTGTACACAACAATCCAAAACAATTTTAACTAGACTGTGCGCATTTTTGTGGATTTTGACTAAGCCTGGCAGTAACTCATTAGTTTGGTTCTGCAAGCACCGCGGTCTACCACCTAACCCATACAACTCAAACAGCTACAGAATGGATGCTTGAGAAGTAGTGTGGATTGGTAAATAGAAACAGAGAGAGAGAATAATTGAAATAGAGAAAGAAAGGCGAGTCAGAGTGAGAGAAAGATGAAAGAGGAAGGCAGAGAGGAAGCCTGCTGTTGTCTGTCCTGGGGCGAAGGGGACTGGAAGAGGTGTTAACTCAGACTCATTTCACCGAGACGGACAGCTCAATCTAAGAGCTGCTTCGCTGCAGGCCACGGCCATTCTCTTCTGTCTCAGACTCCCTCTCTGGGCCGGCACCGAGTCATCCATTTAAAAACCATTATGCTCTCCCCTTAGCACAACATGATAGAACGCCACAGCCCCAGGTCTACCTTGTGTGTGCGTGCGTGTATGTTTGTGTATGTGTGCGTATGGTTGCCGACCCCTCAGGATAAAAAGGCCTGAGCAAGCGGAGTGAGAAGGGTCCTCAGAGAGTCCGGTGCGGGGATCTACTGTCAGAGTGACTGCTGCTATTATCTGGCTGGTAGATTGGCCTGACTTGCCTATTGATAGAAGCTTGTCACCGTACAATGGCTGCAAGTATTGGACTCTTCACTGACTGGCACTGACTGATCAAACTCCCTTGGGTGTGCAGATGGCAGGAAAGAGGGCAAGCAAATCTGTGGGTGTGTTTGGATGAAGAGTGGTGTGTGTGCATATTTACAACAAATGTATATTTCCATTTATGAGATCTGCAAGAAAGATAAAAGTTAAAGGACATTATCAATGAGTTTGCCTGTTTAAGCTCAGTAAGTATTATTCAGTAAATATATAAGTTATTACTGACAACCAATTTTCAAAACATAAAACCGTATTTTAGCTTTCCTGTTATTTTGCCAAATCCCCTAATCTTTCAAAATCAAATGTTCGGGTAACACACACATCTTAAATTCAATGTTTGGCCTTTGTCCGAATGTAGAAGGCATGGTTGTTTTGAATTTTTTGGTAAAAGCCTTCTTTTCCTGGGACTATATGCCCTGGTGGAGACGTTTGTGTTTAACATATAGCATACTGGAATGAATTGAAACCAATGGCACTTTGAAAGGTTGGAAAAACAATTCTAATATTTACTGCTCCAGTAGCATGTTTTGGGAAATGGTTGTCAGTAATGTAACATGTATATACAGTATATTGGGCTCAAACATGCAAACTACTGACATGGTCCCTTTAAGGGAGCATTACACAAGCAGCAATGACTTTGACGTAGAGAAAATCAAATCTCTTTATCATGTCTGTATGTGGAAAATTTTATGACCAAGCCCTCCCAACGCGATATTAATGGTGTTTACTCTCCCTTCTCAACCCGTGACCACTGGGCGTGTCATCGCACCTCTGAATCATGGCTTTTGAAACTTCTCCAACATCTTTTACCCTTTTCATCTTTTGTTATCTTTTGTTCGTCCAGCTTGAGTGTTTGCTATCTCACAAACTGGCTAGTTGAAAATCAACACACATCACCAATGTGAGAGGATGGAGTCACTTGCTTGTCACTTTCACTAGAATGTAAATGTGACAAGCACACATTCTAGTTTTAAATATACAAATGCTGATCCATTACTGGGTCATGATGAAGAGGTACACCAAGGACATATTGTTCGTTTTGAGTGTAAGGATGTGCATTGATGTAGAACCTTTGGACAAGGTCAGCACAAATGCTTTCTCACACAACAACATGTATCAAAGAGTTCATGTCACCCCTGCGGCCATATTTGTCTGTTTGCTACAGTGGACCTTGGGATGACTTTGTTGCTGGGCAAAACTTCATTTTCTCTGTCCCTCATTCTTTCTCTGTTTACTTTTTGTGGTGTGGGGTGATTTTTCATATCAGTATTATTCATCCAGTGATGTGTGTGTGTAGAAAGAGGCGAAAAGTATGCTAGCTCTTCTGTTTACCCTGTTATTGACTTAGTGATAGGCTAAGACGTCTGGCGGGCACTCTCATGTCGCCAAAGGCCTACGTGACAGATACCCATCCAGCCATGGCATCATGCATCTCCCTCACCCTCTGTCAGCCACTAAATCTCCAGCTTGACAGCTAGCTTTTCACACTGAATCTGTGCTCCTTTTGTTCTCTACTTAATCACTAAGCTAAACTAATGTCCTTGTCTCCAAATGAAGAAGTTCTGGCGCACCCTGACACTTATCTGTCCTAACCCCACCTCTCACCTCTTAAAGTGTTTGCTCGCCTTTTGTGTTTTACCTGAAGAGGGCAGATGGCCAAGTTCTTATGCGGCAAGATATCCCTATAGGGCATTCAAGGTGCAGTTTGCAGCTTGTCTGATCTGTTTACCTTCTACAAAAAGGTGTTCTTTATCTTGATGTTTGGCCTGTAGAGTGACTGGTACCAAACTGATAGGGCAGAAATTCCCTGGGACTGCCAGGAGATAGTAGTCACACCAAGTGAATGGATAGTATAAGACAGAGGGAAAGACAGAAAGAGCGAGATAACGAAATGATAGAGTCGTTTCCTGCTTGATTTGACTAATGTGCACTCTAATGTTCTCACAGTCAAAGCCTTGTTCTTTTGTTACAATTACGGGTGTTGGTTAAGGTCAGAGAAAGTCAGAATTCACCATAACACATAAGACCTTGATCCTACATGAATCCATTCATCTTCAATTTTTAGACACTCTCAGTCCCAGCGTTGCTTCCAGTTAACTTGAACCCCTACCTTGTGGACTATTATGTCGGGTTATACCGCATGAGTGAAGCTGTTCATGTAAATGGAGTGATTATCATGTCTTTTAGTAATCAAATCAGGACCATGCTCTGATGAGCATGGCCTTGAGCTGATGGTACTTCTCCTTAAAGCCACTTAACAGGAAAAATAGCAGGTCTGCTTGGTTTTTCTACTTGGATCTCATTTCATTGGCAGCTGGAGGATTATTTCAGGTTTACACAAAATGTCAACTGTTTTTAATCTTATCTTTATCTGAAAGCACTGGCAATATTTTATGCTGCATATAAAACACATCTAGATTTTTCATCTCCAGCTGTAATTTAAACTAAAATGTAGCCATGCACCAAACACTTAATTTTGGCAGAATGGATTTTATGAATAAATATCTCTTCATACCCAACTGCAAATTTTTCAAGGTTGGTTATATGAAATTATGTGTTAATGTAAGGAGTTACTTTGGGATGTGTGCCTACACTCCCACATTATAATGAAAGGGATATCAAACTTGTGGTTTCTAATAACAGTATTGACCAACAGTATGTGGTTTTATGTCATCATTACTTGACTTTGAAAGAAACCCCAAGTTTACACACAGAGCAAAAACACCGGAGAGAGAGCGTAACACCACAAGCCCGGGCCTGGGCGCTGTAATATCTTCCATTCACGTTCATTTTATGTAGGTTTTAAACATGCCATTAGCCAATTTAATCCAATTTACCCAGCTTTCTGAGCACTCCAGTGGAACAGATTCCATCTAATATTAAACATATGGTTGCTGTTGCCCCTAGAAACACCACAGCAGCACTGGGCTTTTTTAAGGAGCTGTTAAAGACAGGTCTCCTGTGTCCCAGCGCAAACCGTTGTCAATTATCTTCGATGAACGCAGTAATTGATAACGAGGAAGCAGGGCAGCAAATTAAATGTCAGGTTTGATTAGAAGCCTGATGCCTTATCATTTGTTCATAACTCATTACCAACATCTGTTAATTAGTTAATAAATTAATCTGCAGGGCCCAGATGAAAGGTGTGCAGGCTCCCGAGGAAGTAGATGGGGCAAAGTCATCCATCTTTGAAGAAAGTGGAACTTGACAAATATTGTCCCTGGGATTTGGGCTGTTATTACTTGGTCATTGGTTTCAGACCTCAGCCACTCCAGCCAAGCAATCTCAATGGAACCTCTTGTTTGGCTGAATAACCCCCCCCTGTCTCCTCACGCATCTCCTCTACAATGCTATCCTTTATTGCATGTGGTTTCTTGCTGCAGACGCTTTAAACATTAATTTAAAACCTCCACATTGGTCCATCAGTCCTGTGGCAAAGCGCAGGTAACTCCTGCCCAATCCCCCCGTCTCCCCCCTCTTCCTCTCTGTATCCAGTGAAACCCCATCGTTCATCATTGACCTGATGAATAGTCCCATCAGTTGAGGCCTGAGGGCAAGAGCAGACAATGACACTGCTCTTTGCCGCAGTGGAAGATGATGACATTTGTCAAATGCTGTTTATATTGCTGATTAGATTCTTGCTTTCACATAGAAATATGGAATGGGAGGCCACATATTTTCCTAACCCTGTTGCTAGAATGAAGCATTGCTTATAAATTAGCCATTAATTCTGGCTCATATTGACTCAGTTTTTTTTTTTCCTGTCATTCTTTTATCACAGATATGTTTAACAGTGTGTTTATACTGTATCTGTGTGTATGTGCATCAGAAAAGGGTCACATGACTGTCAGGAGAAACCAAACATGTATGCACACATGCAGTATCTACTGTTGTCTGAGCACTCCAATGTAAAACCTGTATTGGTCCCAGGTCATTCTGTCACTTTCTCTCTCATTCCTCCTTTTTCACTCACTTCCCTTTCTCTCTCGTTTTAAAACTCAATCCCTTGTGTTGCTTAACATTTCCATGAATCAAGCTGGAGGTGGTGACCCATTAATCAGGTTCCTGTGGCTGTTGTGATTACCATTTTCCATAATAAGATCCACGATACGGCTCAAAAGCCAGGAATGTGGAGAAATGCTTTTTTGATTAACTCTTTACACTTTGTCTTGATTTTGATTAAAATCTCCACATGTCACGTGCACATGTTTGGGTGCGTATGCAATGTGGCACAACTATACAAACTTGCACACCGACATTAAATATTCCCAAAAACATACCGACACACAGAAAGACAGGAAAAAGACATTCTCCTGTGTTATTCTTTCCTGGACTTAGCCATTTAGAATAACAGGGTAGAGTGAAAAGCTAAGCATGATGACGACATTAGATGTGAAAACAGTGTTGAATTGTTGAACTGTCGAACACGCCGGGATGTCTTTACTTTGGAAAGTCTCCGGAATCGCTTGAGTGATTTTTGCTCATTTTCTCCACCACTGTCATTGGGAGCAGGACCCGGACATGTCTCTATGAGACAACAAGGAGGTTTTGAAAGAATGAAGATTTACAGAAGTGTTCTCTTACGTGTGTTTATGTGTGTGTATCTGTGTGTGCACAGACACACATACACATTGCTGTCTACTTATCATTTTGGGCACTCTTCCACCCTCCGCATCATCCTAAATCTGTCAGATTTGTCCTAACCAAAACAGGTTCACACTAGGAGTTTGTTGTAATATCTTAATTTAGGATGAGGACTTGCGTCAAGATGACAAATAACAGTTTTAACAGATGTTTCCCAGACATTTCATTTATGAGATAGCCTTGCCTCATTCAATTTTGTTTGCATTAGCCTGCACATCTATCACTGTGATACTGCAGTTTGATGTCAGCACAGTATCAGTGATATACACAAACCATATAATAAACATTAAAACTGCTGGGAAAGATGTTTACTGGACATGTATTGCTAATAAAAGCCACAATTATTAATTCATTCTTCAAGAAATATGTCCAGACTTAATGAGTAATATTCATCAAATAACGACCATGTTGATGTCTTAAATCCATATTCTTTGCTCTGCTCTTTTTACAACAGCAGACTCAGATGTATAAGAGACTCTGATGGCCTGATGATGAAATGACTATTAGTCATTAGTAAAAATGTGAAATCTTTACACCATGCTAACAAATATACATGCTAGCAAGAGCACTGCTGAATCTCAAGAGCAGTTTAAAGGGAGTCACTGAATAATACAAGCCAGATACAGGCTGAATGGGACTTCTATAATGGCTTCCTCTTCTCTTAAAAAGTAAAAAAAAAAAAAAAAANAAAAAAAAAAAAAAAAGAAAAAATAAATAAATAAATAAAAGAGCAAGAGAACAATGAAGAAGTAGACAAATCAGTGAACCAACAGCAACCAGTGTAGTCCTCAATTTGATTTCATTGGTGGAAACAATAACCTGACATATAATTTAAGCATCAGAAAAGAAAGAGAAGGTCTGGGAGGCTAACTTCATTTCTGCAAATCTTCCTTATGGTTGGAGCAGACGACTGCAAGCCTCTCGGTCACTTTGGCTTCTGTAACTGTCTTATGATTCTGCTCTGTGTTCCTCTCTGGAGAAGAGGTGAGTTGATGTTGTGCAGCGGGTACGCAGCAATAACTAGCATGTCACAGAGAGGATGAAAAAGTAGAAAAATGTTTTATAGATATCTGAAGCATTTAGGAGTGAGCCATGTGACATGGAAGGTATGCCAAACAACATTAAAAAAAAAAAAAAAAAANAAAAAAAAAAAAAAAAAGCATTGCCATAGTCAGTGTGTGTGCATCCCTGTGCATATACTATATGCCGTGAGAAATGGATAATAATAGTGCTCATATTGTATCTGATCACATGATGCTAATTTGGCACTTTTATCCATACATAAAATTTATTTAAAATATATATATATATATATCTGCATTAGAAATTATTGCTCTTTGTAAAGTCAGTATCAGTTTTGTTGGTTTTATTCAATCCCTTATTATTGCTATTGCTTTTTTTCAAATGGTGCATGCCTCTTTTTAGAAAGGGACCTAATAAGTTGCTTTGTTTGCTGTTATTTCATGGAGTGTTCCTGGTGACAAAGCCTGCTCCCCTCTGCTGGCCGAGTGCTTACAGTGCTACTTTGTGAACAAGTGAGGCCGCTGGTAAAGTGCTTTTAACAGAGTGGCTGACTTTGTTTCTTCAGAGACAGAGAGAAATGTTCACAAGTACACAAGCGCAGAGAATATGCCCTCGCTACCAGTCACATGATGGATCACCACAGGGCCTTCTGCATCCCTCAGCGTGTCTTCTGTGCAATAGTACGCTTAAACTAAAAATGTACATGCACACGCACACATACAAATAAGCAGACACACATCTACTTCCATAATGTCATTTTACTTGCAGATAGCAGACTGTTGTTTGTTTCATTTTAGCATGGCAATGTATGTAATGTAAACTGCTGATTTTTTTGAAATCATCACACACTTTAATGCCGCAATTTAGGACATGTCCTTTAATTATACCCAAATCACCGTCTCAGATCTCTTCTTTTGTGACGCAGTGATTCTTAACCTCCCTTTCATAACCTTTTGTTTCCTCCCTCTATTTTTTCCTCATCTCCTTCCTTTCTTTTTGCTCCCTCCTCCTCCGTTCTGGCCTCCGGGGTCCCAGTGCCTCTAATTCGGCCTTATCAGTGAAGTAATTTAGCTGCCACAGCTTGGGTTTCTGTCGCACGGCGAGCGGCCCCATTGTCCTGCACTGCTGTTGCTGAGATAAACCCTCAGATTGAACAAAGTCCGCCCTGACCTTTACAAACTCCCAAATCTCACTCTGTACACCCCTCCAACAGAGCTTCTCCCTGCCTCTAGCTCTTTTCTTAGGGGTGGGGGCTCCAGGCACATCANCCCCTCCAACAGAGCTTCTCCCTGCCTCTAGCTCTTTTCTTAGGGGTGGGGGCTCCAGGCACATCAAGTGGGAGGGCTGTCAAAGGAGATAGTGAAAGAGTGTGTGCATGTGTGAGTTTATATGAGTGTCTGGATGAGTGTGTGAAAGAGTGTGTGTGTGAGTGTATGTGTGTGTGTGTGNGGGGTCAGGGTGGATTGAGTTAGCGTGAGATGGACAGGGGAGAGGGATTAAGATGGCTGACTGAGCCTGTCTATATTTCCAATGGTACTTCGCTCTAAGAGGGAGGCAGAGAAAAAGTGCACTGCAAGCAAAGAATTCAAGTGTGCATTTTTTTTTCTTTCTGTCTCCTTCAGAATGCCAAAGAAGCAACCTTTTTGTCCGCCACATTCTTTGTCCTCTTACGTTCAATAAGAAATATGATTTCTTTGAAGTGAAAGAGGCAGTTTGAGTCTCACTTCCTTGTACTTGTTGGTGTCTTTCCCTGAAACAGCTCATTGAGAGAATCCTGAAACCCCTCGTCTTCGGTCTATTCTTATCTATCGTGTCCTTCATTCCTTGGCAGAAGGCCCAAGAGGACTCTGTCGGGATTGTTGCTTTGACACAGTGAAACGACAAGAAGGGAACAGTTGAAGCCAAGTGGCTGGGGGGATGGGGTGGGGTTAGATAGTATGCTGGGGAGGTTTTGGGGCACAATGCAACAGGANGGGGGGATGGGGTGGGGTTAGATAGTATGCTGGGGAGGTTTTGGGGCACAATGCAACAGGAGCACCCTCTCCATTGTGAACCACTGTCATCCTTCTGAAGCCACTCGACTAGCTCTCCATGCCACAAATCCTCCAGGCACTCTGTTCTAGCTGTCTGTCAGTCAGACAGGGGACCTCATCAAAAGGTCTTGGAGTTGTGGATTCAGACAGAGTGGTGGATGCAGAATTGTGGAAGAGAAAAGAGTGAAAAGCACGGATCTGGGATGGGATGATAGATTGTGAAGTGCAGGAGTATAACAAGGCCTTAAGTTCAAACATCGGATTTTGAAGTCAGCGAAGGAGAATTGGAGAGTCTGCACCACTCTATCCCCTCGTCAGGGTGGCCCTCTGTTCATCCATCGCTCCATCCATCCTTCTTCCTTTTCANCTCTATCCCCTCGTCAGGGTGGCCCTCTGTTCATCCATCGCTCCATCCATCCTTCTTCCTTTTCACCTCCCCCCACCTACTACCACCTGCCTGAGTGCCACCACCAGTGTTCCCAGGGAGATGAGCGCCACGGAGAAGAAGGCCCACAAGGGATTAACTTTTCACATGGCTGGGAGTCCTCGTCTCAAAAGACCTGACAACCCCAGACGGCTTGATTAAAAAAGAAAAGAAGAGAAGAGGAAAGGAGGGAGGGAGGGCAACCCCTTCATCCAAAGCCCCCATGTCTTGGTTGAGAATGAGCAAATTGTTCCCCCTGTTCTCTCGGCAGTCCCTGTGTTGCCCAGCCTATAGATGTGGGTGGGCACCAGTTTACATTGCTGCCTCCTCGCAGGAAACTCAGAGATGTCACGTAAATAAATTCTGGAGTGGTAGCGTATGATCCTGCTTTTCATTTGCTTTGTCTCTCCAGATGCGCAATATATTTGAAGCATCACAATAGATATAATCTCATAAAGCTGCTGTGATTGCAGTTTTCTATGGTGTTCTGAATATATCATGATGGATTATTTATTCATTGGTCATTAATGGATTATCAAAAGCCCTCTGTTGTTCTGTGGATGTCAGCATTGCATTACAGTCAAGGAAGACATTGGTAGAGAGAGTCGGCGAACCGTTGCCGGCTTAAAGTTCTAGTGTTCAAGTGGCAAGGCGCCCTATTTCCCCTCACTCTATCCCAGATAAATTGGGCCTCTCAGGTTTGTCTGTGAGAAAGAGAGGACAAAATCAAAACAAACGCTCCCACTGAAGTGAAGATGGGAGTAGGGGTTGGCTTTCCTCTCTGGCCGGCGGATCAGCAACTCAACCTAGCGGGACAGCGGGCCACTTAATACCCCCCATCTTGTCCAGGTAACGGAGTGGCCCGACAGGGGGGTCAAGGAAGGTACCAGGGTATCGTCTTACAGATCACCACTCACCCTCTGGCTTCCTCCACATGGCTCACTTACCCTCTTCTCATCTCCGCTGCTGAGACACACTCACCGTCTCTTCCCACACCCCTCAGCGAGGATACACACACCCATTGAGAAAGTTTGCTAGGATGTTTACACCCAACTTCTTCAGTGCAAAGGACAAGAAACTAACTGAAGGGTGAAGACCACAGTCAATTAACTCTAATATCAGCCCAGATTTATCATTAATCTTCCTAAGTACCAGCCATATGGTCTCCAACTCAAATGAAACTCTGCACCTATTTGCCTAGCACTTCACCTGCTGATGGACTCAGGGGAATGCAGGGCTTGAGCTCTGTCTTCCTGGATGTTGTCACCTTCTTCCTGGTTTTCTGGATAAATATAATATGAACTGTTACGTTCTGGCAGAAGATATAGAGTTCCACACTATAAACTAAAAAGGTTTAAGAACTCATTTGTGCCTGTATCAGTCAAAGTTCTTAATAGCAGTCTACAATGAGGNAAAAAGGTTTAAGAACTCATTTGTGCCTGTATCAGTCAAAGTTCTTAATAGCAGTCTACAATGAGGGCACATGTAGAGGTAGAGGGTTTGTGCAATACAACATTTAGATTTGATGTTTAGATATGATGTTTTTGTGGATTTTGGTATATGTTATGTGTTACTCATGGATTGTGTTGTGATTTTGCCTCAAAATATGTGTAGTAAATATGTGTAATGTGGGTGTTTTGTGTGGCAACTTGGAGTCCAGAACTAATTTCCCCATGGGGAGAATAAAGGAAATTCTAATTCTATTTCTAATATAAGAGGTACATAGGAAAATTTGCAATGACCCACAAGTAGTTTTCTGTTATTCACTTAAAGAAACACAGACAAATACAGTATATGTGGTGAAAAAAAACAAACAAACAAAAAACAGACAATGAAGGAGGAGATACGCATTTAATGAACCAGTTGTAATGATTTGAGAGTCTGACGTGATAGATAGACAACAACATTTACTTGTTTAAGAATGTTTTGGGACATGAATGTCTGACATGTTGCTCTAACCTGTAAAGTCAGGTTCTGGTCAAAATTTAAAAGCCTGTCTGCTAATTATCATATAGTTACTTATTCATTTATCTATTTAAATGGGACTATGTACAATATTAAACAACATATATGTTGCCATTTGATGTATTGTACCAACGTTAGCTTCGAGCTAATTTTCATCTGCCGTCCCTGGGCAGCAATGGCATGGGCAGCTGCATATTATATTCAGCCAAAAAAGTCACAAAAAGTATGTAAAGTATGTGATCTGCAATAATATCCACTCAACTGAACCCCTGCTATTTCAGAACTGACATTAAGTGACAGAACTGATATGATACACTGACTCATATTCCTCTGACCCTCGCACTAAATCAGTATCCAATCAGTATTTCTTTGTCTGAGCACTCCTTCTCTGCAGCACAGCTATCATTAAGTGACTCATTTAGGCCATCACAGGTAGGCCCACATCATAGCCCGCTGGTGGCTTTTAATGGGGAATGGAGTTCTTTCTACTGTAATGTATGCTGAAGTAGCTGGGGCTAATGTGACCCCTATAGTTTAGCACTGCATTAGTGCCAGAAGACCCAGCAGTGAGCCTCTAACCTGGGGACGACAGGGCCATGATTATGTACACCGCAGGGTAGGCTTGGCTAGAGGACGCTCAGCTATACACAAAGGGAAACACACAAAATCAAATGTGTGTGCATCAGAGCAATTATTGGCTTATATTTTCCACAACTTGTTTATATTTTCAGTCATTTTCTGTTGTTGAGTAGTTCCATTTAGTTTTAGGAGAGGAATCCCTGGTTTTATTTTGTTGTTTAATTAAATTTTGTGCTGTTGCTGCATTCCAGTGAGGTCATCAGTTGATATTTCCTATTTATTTAAAAAGATGACTACTTCTGATTGGTTATTGCTGCATTATTGTGATGCGTGATGTGTGTGCACACACGTGTACCCATAGAGACACAAAATGTCTGATTCACACAAAAAAGGCACGCTTACACTTCCTATCCTATTCCACTGCACTATATCAACTCTACAGTTACCATGTTTACTGTCTCTACTCACTTACTGACTCTGTCTCCCTCTCTGTCTCTTTTACACACACACACACACACACACACACAGGATCCCATCGTATTTCANCCCTCTCTGTCTCTTTTACACACACACACACACACACACACACAGGATCCCATCGTATTTCAAGATAATTCTCTCTCCTCTCTTTCCTCTTGTCTCAGTATCCTGAGCCACTAGACACTGAATGGACCACAGGGAAAGCTGATCTCTCAGACACACATATACACGTGTAGTCACACACATACATACTGACATACACACACTTACACAACTGCGTGTGGTCCCACCGTTTCAGTCCTCACCATGTTTTTTAATACTTCATCAGGTCCCAAGGTCAGGCTTAAAACTAATCTTTCACATTCTTCACTGTTTCAGTCGTTTTGTCTCATCAGAAGTCACTTTCCTATCTTCTTGCTGTCTCTTCTATTGTTTCTTTGGTTTGTAAGATTTCACCTCTGCCTGAATTCAGAATGTTTGGTTGTTTTCTTTCCCATCTCTCTCTGCCTTTTCTTCTCTTTATATTTTCCTCCTTCTGCTCTTTTTCGCCCTTTGCATAATTCAAATCAGAATCCCCATGTGAGCACCTTGCTCTTGACCTAGCTTCGAAAGCTCCTGATTGCTTTAATAGCAGTCCTTGGACCTGGAAGGTGGGCGTCTTTAAGGAACTCTGGTGAGAGTGGTGTGTGTGTGTGTGTGTGTGTGTGTGTGTGTGTGCGCAGCCAAAGGGTGGTTGATTAGAACTGACCTCAAGAGTGTCAGGAGGAAAAGAAGTACAAATATGCAAAGTGGACGTGTGTGCTTGCATAATTGGGGTAGAGAGAGAAGTGCAGCAAGGTCAAGTAGAATGAATGGTCAGTGGAGTGAACTTAAACTCTATTAAACACAAACACACACCACACACATAGGACTGTGTGAGGGGTAGTGGTCACTTTGAGGTTAGAAAAGTGAGGCAATTAAGGAAAAGTTGCCAGTTCCAAGTCCCAGTCTGGGATGGCCAACAGCAGAGGACTGTGGGTTGTAGTGGGCAACTCCCAGATGGAAATGAGGGTAAGTGTGTCGCTGCTGAGAAAGAGCTTCTGTGCGCTTGCTTCAAAATATCTGTTGGCATTCAAGTACAAAAGCAAGCTGACACATTTTGCGAAGAGGCACAAATATGCACAAGGATAAGCCTTCCAGTACTGGGATTGCCCTAGCATTAGCCAAAGTCAGGAGCCCCTATAAGTAAGGCCAGCGAGGGTTGGGGTGAGGCCTGGCAGACCCAGAGATTGAGTCTGAATTAGGCCCACCATTCAAAAGTACTGAAAGGAGTTCCTGAGCCTCCTTTTCTTTACCAGCAAATTGGGAGGAAATCTGGCTATTGTGCAGAGTTTTGAAGAGGCTGGTGGTGGGGAGGGGGCAGCGCAATGTGCTTACCTATAGATGAGAGTGGAGACAAAGGGTCCTGGGACATCCAGGAGAGGCTTTGAAATCCCTCTCGGCTGGAGACAGAGGCAGCCTGAAGTAGGTCTTGATGTAGAAAAGGTCAACAGTGCTCGGTCAGTGTAGCTGTTGAGTGGACAGGGATTTCACTTATGAGAGTCCATTTTGCAAATAAAAAGTTTTGCTATTTTCACTATTTGACAGAGAAACTCTAACACAATAACTAATATCAAAGAAAGCAGATAGCAATGTATTAAGGCAAACTTACACTCTCACAGAGCTGTTAGCCTGCTAACAGATTAACTTTATTCACCATACTCCCTGCTGTTCTGTACATTTAAAGCAAGACATTTAACCTCTAAGTGCCCCTGTACAGCTGTTCTATGGTCAGTTCAGCTGTACTGGGGTACTTATTGTGCCCACTTGGGGCAATTTGTACCCTAAGTGGAATAAATAAAGTTGTATTGTATTGTATTGTATTGTTCTCATAGCCAGCAGTTTTCCGGACAGATGTTTAGTGTAACTGTATGATTAAGAAGAAGGATGTTGCTGACAAAGATGATGCAAGCTCAGTAAACATCCTCAGGTTAAAAATAAAGTTTATCCAAAGTGATGAAAGTGGCCAGTTCTTAATTCTTACATGGTTTTTATCTTGTCAGTTGAAAGCTGGCTTTCATTTATTTCATTCATGATTTTCAGAAGATTAAACTAGAAAGAAATGGCAAGGAAGACACAACTTCAGTAACAATTTAGATTACTGACTGCAACTATTTCCTTTGCTGGGCTTCTTAAGCGTGGGTAACAAAACTGACAACAAAGCAACCTCTAATGATGATGATGATGAAGATGATGATGGCAGCCTTTCAGATGGACTTTGATGGATGGGGATTGACGTGACCTATGTTGAATTGTGCGCCTACATGCGTTTTTGTGTGTAAGGAAAGACAGACAGTCCTTCAGGCTATATAGTCAGGATATCACCAGACGCACAGATGTTTTGATGGGTGGTGCTTCTGCAGCTACCCTCTTCCTGATCAACAGTGCAGCCCAAGGCTCTTCCGGAGTCTCCCAGTCCTAGACCCCTGAGAGTCCAGCTTCCCCCTTCCAGCCTACCATACCAATGCCACCCCTCTCTTCTTACTTTCTCTCTCTTTTACTCTATCTCTCTGTCCTCCTCTCTCTCTCTCCCGCTCTCTCTCTCTCTCTCTCATTAATCAATGTCAAGCCATCCGGCAACAAGGCCAGCATTCTTTCTCCTGCCTGCCCCCTCGGTTCTTCGTATATGTCATTGTGCCCAGCCCCTCCCCCTCCACCATCTCAGCGACCACCGCCATCCTTTCACATGGCTGCAGAGCCAAGCCCAGGCCCACACTGCCAACATGAAAGGTTGTTCAGAGGGAGCAAAGGAAGAGAAAAACTGAGGAGGAGGCAGTTTTCTCTCCTCTCTCTTTTCTTCCTTTTCCTTCCTCCTTCAGGCTGGGGGAAGAAAGGGATGCATCGTCGTTTACATAATTCATGGGAGACACTGGAGAAAAAGGGCCATTGAGGAAAAAAAAGTTTGGATGGAGCAGTCATGGGGGGTAGAGGCAAAGTTGTATGCCAGTCTTTGTGCCCCCAGACCCATCTTCCCTTCTGCTCTTCATTCATCACCACCCACCACACACACACTCTTTGTCCCTTGTTCATCATTAACCTCTGGTGTAACTCTGCTGCCTCTCTTCCTATCGAGTCATGTCTCCATGGGAAAGAAATCATTTCATCATGTCTTGGCAAAGCAGGGAAATGGATGTTTCGCTGCCCTGTTTTCTGCTGATGTGGAAATTTTGATGGACACTGCAGAGCCAAAAGTCATTAACCTGAATGTACCTATCAAGGTGGAGAAAGGGAAAGGCTGGGCTTTGCGCTGATGAAATTAAACTTGATTATGGTGAGGTGGTGCTGACGTTAGCCATAAGGACACCTTCTCAGACATAACATTCAGTCCTGTAAGACACTTGCAAATTTACACACACACATACCCACACACACACTGAGCCTTAAAAATCAGCATCTCCAGCATTTCTGGGTGTCCCATGGGCACTTGTCATTTTCCCATTACTCAGGGGTGTCCATTTCATTGTCACATGCCATGCTTGATTTTTTTTTCATACAGTATTTCCACTATTAACCTGAAAATAAGTAAAGCAAACCACAGACCATCATATCACTAATACTCTGTTTAAACACTTAACTGTCCTCGTTTACATTGAATAATGAGACCACTTCTCGCATGGGCTCCTCGGCATGTCGTTTGTTTACAAAGAAGCAGATTGTCTCCAAATCAGCAGTCATTTGGGGGGGAGCATGTGCTCAGAAATCCTCTCTCTCTCCCCGTCCTCCTTCCCCAAGCATCTGTATGTATTTGTTGTACTAATGAACGGAACAAAAGTTTCCGGGGGCCCTGTGGAAGGGGGGAACAGTTTGTGAGTGAGAACAGCCGTGGCAAGGCTGAAGTGGACTCCGCTGAGCGGTCTGTCGTGATGAGGCTGACAGTGAGAGAACAGAAGAGAGGGAGAGTGATGGAGACTTGACCCTCAACCTCTTTCCTCCTTTCTCTGCTTTTTTCCTGCAGTCCCCCAACCCCTCTCTCGAGATGATAGATGACCCTCCCGCTCATTCATGTCAAAAGCTCTTGCCCCCCAGAACCCCAAAGTCAGATGTCTATTGTCTACGTATGTGCACATGCACACATACAGGCATGCACGCCATATACACACACATACACACACCGTTGCAGCCATTTCAGTCCTAAGTCGATCTTGCCATCAAACCAAAGACAATCTGTCTTTTTCATCTGCGTCACTGGTGACTGAAACCCCAACCTCTCAACCTTAGATGTCGACCTGCAGACCCTGTCTTAGACACACATACAAACACACAATCTCACCATTACCCTCATTCAGACTCTACCTTCAGGCACCAGGTATGGATTTGGAAAGAGGTGAATGAATAGATGGATAGACAGACCAAGAGAAGGGGGGGGGGNGAATGAGGAGCGCAGAACGGACACTGGGCAGTAAATTACTTTGCCAATCAATCTTCCCCCTGGGTAGCCTTGATGAAAACTGTCCAAACTTTCCCCCCGCTACTTTAAGCAACCCTCCTACAGTTTGTCAGCAGAGGGCTGGGAAATAGGCTGGACAAACAAGTCGCAAGATTAAATGTTGCTCTGAGGAGAAACGGATGGAGAGTAAAAGACAGAGAGGATAACAGGCAAAGAGAGAGATAGAGATATGGAGAGAGAAAGAAATTGAGAATTTAAGTTCCAGAGAAGGTGTGTGTATGTATGCATGTGTGTGTGAGATGGGAGTTTGTTAGGGGTAGGGTTTAGGGAAAGGAACAGAGAGATGTGTTTCAGGAAAGGAAACGGCCACTCGTAAAAAAGCAAGACTGTTAAGGAAGGTTTGCACTGAGGAATGTGTCCTATTTCGTCTGACTCTTGGTTCAGTACCTTATGATACAAATACACACACACACACACACACACACACACACAAGTAGATCCATGGGTCTTCATGGGTGGCATGGTAGGGTGACATACTGTGACTTAAAACATGTGACACCTCCCAATTACAGCACAGCGCTGAGCTAAAGCCATAGGGATCTGCGACTGCCTGAGTCACACACACACACACACACACACACACACACACACACACACACACACACACACACACACACGCACACACAAACTTCCTAAACTTTCTAATCCTTCCTTTTCCCCTGTTTTTAGCAACAGCTGCAACAAGAGGACATCTCCCTGACTGTAGACGTACATAAAACACACATTATGCACACATACACACACTGCCATATGCACCCATTGAGCGTTTTGTCCTTTCCACTGGTCTGCTGGCAGGTTTCACCGTGTCTCTGCCCAGAACTCGAGAGAGAGTGAGGGCCGTTGGGAATGTTAATTTGCTAATTTGTTGTTTTATATAAGAAGGGGTGGGATGGTGGTGGTGTTGATGGTGGTGCAGTGGGGGAAGCACACACAGTCTGTGTGTTTGTGTCTGGGTGGGTGAGGGGGGAGGTGTGGTGGAGGGAGAGGGTAATGCAGGGTGACAAGGTCCAGCTCAGTGATGCAGATGACTCCCAACCAAGTTATTTTTCTAGGAGAGAATCAGGCAAAAATACCATGACGGTTGGAGAGCAAGAAGCGCCCCATGCCCATAGAAGGTATTAAGATGTCTCCGATACATAGCTGCCCTCCTCCTCCTCCTCCTCCTCCTCCTCCGGTTCCTCATGTCTCTTACTCTCAGTGACTCTCCTGCCCCTAAATCTGGGATGGTGGCCAAGTGCCACCAAGGACACTAAAGCTAATAAATCATCCTCGTTTCAACATCTGCCCAGTCCCAAAGGGCTGCCCACCGCCACCACCACCCCACCCCTTGTGAAGATGGGACCTTGGCTTTATTCCTCTTCCAGCATCTCTCTATACTCCCCCACTGACACCACCTCCCTAACTGACAAAACGTCTATTGTCCAATGCCCAAGTGAAGAAGAGACCCTCTTTTCCCCTCTTTGACAAAAGCCGTCTGAAGCCAAGATGGGGACTGCCAGCCGAGATGCCTGGGACCCGGCAGGGGTGCCTCCTCTCCCCCTTCTTCTTTTCTCCCGCGTTCTGGTTCATCCATCCCTTGCTCTCACTCTCTTTTTTTTACTTTTAATACTCCCCTCCTGTGGGGGTCACTCACTCAGCTCGCCCCNTCACTCTCTTTTTTTTACTTTTAATACTCCCCTCCTGTGGGGGTCACTCACTCAGCTCGCCCCCCACGCTTTTCATAGTGGTGAACTCTCAGCCTCACATAAAGACATCAAGTGACAGCAGTGAGAAAAAACAGCCAGATTTGGCAGAATGAGATATTCGACATGGCTGTCAGTGGCCATTCTACATGCCTTTTGTTCCCTTGGGTGTAGTTGAAATAGATAAATAAACAGTCATAGGCTGAAAAGCCGGGATCAGAAGCTTGTCGCATTTATTCATATTGAAAGGAGAAGAAAAAGAGGCATAAACCTGCTGCTGCCAATTAAAAAGAATAAGACAAAACTCAATTCACGCTGTTTAGATTTATTTTCATGGCTGAGGCAAAAACTTAAGCTATTCACTGGCTTTCTGTTGTTGGCGCTAAAGATGGCAGTAGGTCTTTAATATTGTGGGTGTCTCCATATGGCGGAGCAGATCTGGGAAGTTGTCTCTGGGCTCATCAGTTAAGAAGCAGTCTCTCCATAGTTACTCACAAGGCCTCATTTACTGTGAATGCACGGCGCTTTTTCCCAGCACCTCCAACTCGCCCCCAACAACGGGGAGTACTGCCCAGATCTGTGCACGGGCCAGCCTCCGGCCACATTCACAGGACTGTCTGCACATAAAGAACAAAGTCACACCACTTTGACTTGTCAAGGGACTTTGAAGATGATGCTGGCTGGGAAAATTAGCATAGCAAAAATGTACAATTTTCATGATTTTGAAAAAGACAATGACATAAAATTTCAAAGTAAAAGTTTTAACTAGCATTTTTTTTTCATTATGAACAGACTCAATTAAGGAAACATTCCACATTGATTTATAAGTTTATTTCGCTAAGATATCTGCAGATACAATCTCAGAAAGTACAACGCTAAAAGTAACAGCGAGACCATAACTCATTTTAACTGAAGGGAAAGAAAGTAGTATTCATAATTATTGCACCTATAACTGCTACATTGCTCAACAACATTTTCTCTCACTTTTCAGTGTTTTACTGGGGGGCCTCACACCTTAACTTTATGCAAATGTCTTCATTTTGCTGAAACTACTCAAGCAGGGAAGAACATTTACCAACAAGGTCCTGTGATGAATTAGTCAATTAGCTTTAGTGGCATTTTTTGTTTCATATTTTATTCTGAATTATGTAGATGTAGGCACTGTAATTAATGCTTTTTTTCGTTTTTTTGTGGTTGGTTCATTATGCATGGAAATGTATTTGCCTCTAATGCAGAGCTTTGAGTGTTTGCTCATTAAAAGTGGCAGGGGTAAGGGTTTCAAGATGGGAATAGATCTCCACAGAGAGCTGTAGATAAACATTGTTTATTGTATTCCATTATCCATTTCCACTAAATTTGTTTTGTCCTTTCCATTTTGACTCAATATATAGTGACAATCAGAGTAAACTTACTTCAAATATAGTTGAATGAAAATACTGGAAAATCTATAATTTGATTTTGCCCTCCCAGGCAGGCCACATTCCTTCACAATTCTTCTGTCCCCTGCAAAACATTTAGATTTCCAATTAGCCCCTGAGAAGAATGCTAATTTACCACAGCTAGAGCAGGCGCTTGATGTCTCAATCTGCTGAGTGTCAGCGCTGTGAAAAGGGGTGCTCTCATGTACACACACACTTACACAGACACACACACAAGCGCATAAAAGAAAGTATGCCATACTCAGTGTGAGCAGTGAGAACAGACAAATGGAGAAGAAATAGAAGTACCAAGTGCTGAAAAGAGACAAAAGACTAAGTAATCGTAATAGTATGAGTAGTAAAAGTAACGCAAAATGAATAAGGAAAAAACACTTAAAAATTTGGTGAAGAGGGGTCTTACTGAAGCTGGACAGGCAGCAGTTCAGCTGTGGCCCCAGACTGACTTGTCTGTGCGAGGACGGCCAGCCAGCTCCTCCACACAACGCCCACATTGTCCACTGTGCCAACGAGCCAGAGCAGCGCTCCACTCCTCGGGGGGCTGCCTGAGACGAACACATTATAGATACATGTTAGCCTTGGCTCGACCCTCTGTATACAGTGTGGCGCACTCAGCGGAAAGGAGACAGAGAAGGAGGGAGGAGATGAGAAATGAAACGCACATGGAAATGATTGAAGGGTATGGAGCATGGAAGGGATAAGCCTGTCCGACAGCATGAGAAACTTTTAAAGACACCACCCCTATCACTGTTAAATTTAATGAATTGAAAATGCTGTGAAAGGAGATATTCCCAAAGAGGACGCAAGACGGAGAGAGATAGAGAGAGAGAAAGATGGTATTTTGTGAGACACGATGCTCGCAGGATTCTACTGGCTTCATAAGTTAGTGGTTTTGGCTTTGCTTATCTGTCAGAGTCAGCTCACTAGATCTTCCATCTTTTTCTTTGTTCTTTATGAGGCCCCATGCTTGTCTCAACGGGAAACCTCGAAGCTGCAGCGCTATCATGCTGTGTAATGGTCACTAGCAAGCGGCCAGCTACTTCCCTGTAGACCCTGATAGGGAGAGAGAAAGAGAGATTCCTGTCTGGATCCCAAAACCCAAACAACATTAGCGGCGCTGTCCTATTTCTCCCATGCTTCCATTCCCAGACACATAGCTCCCCCAACATCTTGTTGTTTCAGTGTCTATCTCTCCACTGTCATTAACCAGAGGCAGGATGACTGACACTCCCTTCTCTGTCTATGTGTCTGCAGCCAGTCCCTCACCCACTCAAGGCCCATCAGCAGCCACATTCTTTATCTCAGTCAGGGCAGCCCTGTGATAACACTGTTAACAATGCTAATGTGTGGCATGAGGGAGCAGCCACTGTCAGGACGAGTGAGGGAGGTCAAGGGCTTTTAACATCTGGTGATGTCGTGCCTCCTCTTCTCCACCTCCAAGTCATGGTCCTCGTAGCTGGTGTAGTGGGTGCATCTGTCCATCTTCTAGTTTTTTAACCTCTTCCCCTGTTCTCTTCTTTCCGTTAACAGCATGGTGAAAAAAGAAACAAGTTTGAGGGAGCTGAGCAGGACTGAACGGGGCCTTTTCTCTCTCTCTCTCTCCACACGCCTTGGGGAAAACACTGGTGTTATTTTAGAAATCACACTGTTAAAGATTAATGTGGGCTTGGAGGAGTGTGTCATCGTTCCTTAACGACAGGCTGAGACGCTGAATAAAGCCAGCACTGTGTTCTGTCCCGCAGCCCAAGGACAGATGAGTTTCCTCTCACCATGCTTGCCCTCCCTCCTCCTTTGTCCAATAACTCTCTCCCTAAGTCATCTATTAGAACCGCGGAGACCAAAAATTACAATGAGGAAAAAGTAAATGAGTGAAATCTTCCAAAAATCAGTTCTTCCCTTCTCTTAATTCGTATGCTCATTTTTTTTTTTTTTTTTTTTTTTGTTATTGAGATAGACTACAGCGTGGGTGAAGAATAGCATACATTCTGGCTTTGCAGATACAAAAACAACAAAGAAAAGGTCAGGAGGGTGTACGCAAACATTTTCCATGCTGATTGCTCTAGTTAGATGACTAATGGAAAGTCCCGGCTCCAAGTTGTGACCATGCAACTCCCCCCATAAAGTCATCTGTCATCATCCCAAGGAATAGGCAGACAGACAGCTATAAACCCAGAGTTCAGAGACCATGCCAGCGCATCCTATTTCCATATCACACCTTTATTCTCAGAAACAGATGTGACGATTATGATTGCACTGCATCAAAACATAAAACTGGTATCTTTGACACCAATGAAGATAATGATGATAAGAGCTGATGATGCCAATGATAACAACCTCCGAGGGTAGAGGAGTCTCAAGTCTGTGGTGTGCAAATGGGACTTAGTATCCCTTGCTGAAGGTTTTTGCTGATAACGGAAGCGCTCGATAAGCCAGGGAACATCAATCTTTGTGACAGAGATAGTCTTTGCTTCACACTAATAGGGTTGTAAAGGGCCTTTACTTTATATGGTCCAGCTAATAAACTCATTTGTGATGAGCCCGAAGGTCAACTGAATAGAATCACCAATGCACCCTGAATATTACAGGCAGGCTTTGTTTATGATATCGGATAGCAGCAGTAGCAGAGCATATGGCATCCTGACATACCTCCGAATATTGAGCTTTGGTATTGTAACAATTGGTTTATATGCCACAAGAAGGATGCAGATTGAAATTTGGAATGACATGAGCTGCATGTCTGATATAAAATTCTTTGGACTACTTGGCAGTGGCTTGAACCACAAAGTCCATTGTCATACACTTTTGTTTTTTCCTTTAGTGCTTTCCCAAGGATAACTAGCAGTAGCATCATATCATTGCTTTTGCAACATCATTACCACATATTCTTTTGAAGTCTGAGGCATCACCTGCATTATCAAAGTCAGCAACGCTTCAACTCTTCTCAGGCTTTGATGGAAAAACATCAGACAATGGCCTTTGTCCAAGGGAGTGGGGCTGCTACACTATCTCAATTCAGCAATATCTTCTTCACAGAATCCTCAAGGCCAAAGCATAAAGCCCGATGACAAAGCCTCTGACGATGTAGCTTTAGTGTCAAGATGTTTCGCCACCTGTTTTCACCACCCAGTACTGGTTTCATTCCAGATGATGTTCCTAGTGAGTTGAATAAACAGGACAGTGGTGAATCATGTGATTACAGTGTTCCGGGACATTGCAGTCATCTAATCAATTTCATTAGCTACATAAATCATGACAGCTTGACATTTATTGTTGAGGTGATGGGTTGATCTTGTGGACTTGGAGACAACTCTTGCAGTGATAAATGTTGCTATCTCTTGAGAGCAAGGATAAATAGACTGCGTTGTACAGAAAGAGAGAGGGAGTGTAGGGAAGAAAAAATCACTGGATATGGAGTGTAAGCAGAGGCCAAAAGAGGTTGGCGTGCAGCACAAAATGTTAAATTGAGGGAATCAACAAGCATAGAATGGTGATTTTTCAACTCTTTACCAAACAACGGTTTACCAAACAATGGTTTACCTTGGCTTGTTAGTGTACTTTTAGTATTGCAGTGAGTTTAAACTTACAGTCAGGTTTTTTGTCATATAAGTATGTGAAACCAATTACATTGCATTGTTCATTACTCAGTTACACTAGTCTGATCTATTTGAAATGTAGTCAGCTGTTCAAGTGTGCATGAAAAGAATTTGAAAACAACCAGTTGTCATGCTTTTAGGCCCAGATTATGCTTTTGGCGCTCAAATTTTCAGTCTTTTTTATCCTTTACATAAACCCCATAGCCCTTGTGTTCCATACTGGCCACTATAGTGAAAGAAACCATTTGCAGTTAGTATCTGCAGACAGTATCTTTTGGCAGTAGCGACACACTTAACTGCTCTGGTCTTTATAGTTTTCCACCATGCAAGTAATCTGATTGGCCACCAAAAGAAATCACAAGGATAAACAGTGCACCAGCTACAGTCCATTTGCCATATACAAGCTCTTTTTCTTTTTTATCTCCACATCACACTCAAAATAATGTAGATTCTAATAGCTGCAATTAGAATTATTAAGCTGCTGTTATTATTGCTGGTATTTTTATCGTGTACGTGGTTCAGTTTCCATCAGTGGTAAATGCGTTTTCATTGAACCTAACAAAAACAAAGGATTAGAGTTTTTGACTTTGTAGAAGACTGGATCAGTCACATAATGCAAAGAGACTTTTCATTCATACGGTGGATCCATTTTACAAACGGTGTTGCAGTTTAAGGTTAACATATGTAAAATGTAATATGACTCCTGCATTCTAGTAAGATGTTTGTTGTGGTTGACAAAGTGTTATAGTAGTATACGTGTGTGTGTGTTGGGGCAACAGGAACGCAACTAAAAAAGCAGACACCCTGTCAAACAAAGAGCATCTTATGAATGCTAGGAGCTGTTTACTCGTTCCCTCAGCACACCATTCACCTCTGTCCCGCTGATGACCTAACTCTGTTAAACATCTAAGCTCCACATCTTCCCTGTAAACACACAGACCATTCCAGCATAAAAAGATCATTGAAAGAGTAAGTGAAAGCTACAAAACTAATTGGATACTTACAGTGTAAAGAGAAAGAGTGGGGACCTGTGGAAAGCTTTTCATAATTGATCTATGTAACTCTTACGGGTATGAAACTGCTGTAATCATGTAATGGTTATAGCCATGCCATATGCTGTGTGTCGTGTGCATATACTGTAATTTGTCTTTTCTATGGTGGAGAATGTTAAGTGCAGCAGATCTTTAACAAACTAATATCGCCACTGTAAGTGCCTCGCTACACACAAATAAAAACAACTTCCCGTCAGTTCACCATGAGCAGGAAATCCACGGTCAGGCCCTGTTTATTTATCTGCCAGAGAAATCTCGTCAGTGAGTCACTCGGCATAGCTTTGGCCATATCAAGCATCATCATCATCATCATCATCGTCGTCGTGTGTAGGTCTTGACCTCAGTATAAACCCTCTGAGCTCTAAAGAAAGCCCCTGCTTGTCCCAGGGACTGACTCACATATACTTACACTTAGTCTTCAAGTCACTGGAGACCTTTCACTTTAATGTTTGGGTCCGCGTGTGTGTGTGTGTGTGTGATGCAAAAACCGTAGAAAAGCCACAGGATGGATCTGCAGGAGGGTGCTTGACCCACTAACACACACAAGTGCAGATACATAAAAATTTACATTCTCAAGCAAAAGCTGTGTGTACATTTAGCTCAAAATGCATTTTTTTCTTTTCCTCATTTCTTTCTGTCATAGTCTCTTTCTCTGCTGTTCATGTTCAGCTGAGCAGGCTTATCCTTCCTGTGCACATATTGGATGTGAGGAGAGAAAGAGAAAATAAATTAAAAGCCATCAAAATCCCTCTGTTTATGCTGAAATATGCAAACAGTGTAAATATTTGACCGAATCCTGATAAACGATATGCAATTTACTTGCCGGTTGTCCATCGTCATGTGACAATATCTCTGTGGCTGCTGTCCAGAAATGCTCCTGATGTGATGAGAGATCTCCTCTCTGGAGTGTGTTTCTGCGTCCTTCTCTGCCTACTAAAAGGAATTCCTGCTTTGAATTAGGGATTCATATTGGCACTAGATGGAGAAACAGACAGTGTGGTCTGGTATTCATTTCTAAATACACACATTCAGTTTTGCAAAGGGAAATGGAGATATGAAACATGTGAGCCTGCTGAACTGAAAAAGCCAATATCAGATTTATGTAGTGCATAAATGTAAACATTCATATATGTATAGGCTGCATTGGCATCTTGCTCAGCTGAGGTATGTGAAATGAAAAGTATGCGTGTTGTGACCTTTATTTCGATCTATATGGCCTGAAGTCAAGCCCCTAAATCTTACTCCCATAACCCCCCCCCCCCCCCCCCCCCCNCCCCCCCCCCCCCCCGCTTGCTAAGAGGCAATATGTGTCATAGGAAGAGTAGCAGATCATTAGAAATCAGGCAATATTATTTCTCTTCCTGCTGCCGCATATCGATAAACTGCAACCTTTATCAAAATGAAGAGGGGGGGGCTGTGATATATCATCATCTGAAAGGCGACCCACAGTGGGTGCTGATGCTGTGTAGGCAATCCTCTTAGGCCAAAAGGTGGGGTTATTTATTGGACCTTAACCCCACGGCTGTCACAGCTTCTGCCAGGGGAAGATCTATTGGCACACCCTTATTCACTTATGATTATTACTGATCATCTGCCTAAATGACTTATCAATAAAGCGGAGGCCAAGCAGATAATTTATCTGTATAGTTCTGTCAATATCAAGTTCAGAGTCAAAGGCCCTAAAAGGATAAGGGGGCCTTGGACGTCAGATGATAGATGGTCTTACAATGCTCCCATGAAAATATGACCCTTTTAATAAATTTGCAGAATCCCACTCTTTCTCCTCCCTCCACCTCTTTCTGCATTCCTTTCGCTCTCTCCCTTTCTTTTTTAATGAAACAGTGTAATTCTTTCCCAAGGTGTGTTTGCTGACTAAATCCAAGCGTTACATTGAAACATCGCTTTCTTTACTTCAGACGGCAGATGTATGAATGCAAACATTTGATCTGCTCATTTGTGCTAAGTCTTTAATGTGAACCGCAGAAACTACACGTGTCCATGCAAGACATTGAGACGATGAGACAAGCCTGTCCAGGGTCAATGTAAACCCTCCCAGGATATTTCAGTGTGGCATTTTCTTCATAAATCACACAAAGACTCTTAGGACACGCGGGGTCACTGCTTGCTCTGTAAATATCAGCTGTTTGTATTTGACAAGTGGCCGTGACTTTCCAGAATCGCACAATAGTTCCGAGTGTTTGCCTTCCAAATCTAACCTTTGTGCACTAAGCTCTATCTCTCCAACAGTTCTCAGTTCCGTCACAAGCCGCACCCTGCGTAGCCCCATCTGGATACAGGGTTGAGTAACAGTGTTAGCTTTAGCGCACCGTGATAAGTGTCAAACTAATCTGATCTCACCTCTTTCTTTCAAGCTCTTTGTAAGCCAGACAATGGGATCTCGTACATTCCTTAGGCATCCATGTTTTTCTTTTCACTACAGCACTGTATGATTTTCTCACATTCAACTTGACAGCAAAGTGGAGACGGCGATAAAGAACCGAACAATGCCGAGCCCAGGAGTGATTATGTTCATAATGACCTTCCCTATCAACTCGGAGAGAGACAGAGAAGGAGTTTCCTATCAGCACTCCCCTTGATGTTTGCCTTGGCCGAAGTACTTCAAGCCTTCCGCTTATTAAAGTCATCATAAATATATTCTATCTGATTGACGCCCAGCTTCCTGCTATTTAGAAGGGAGAATTTCTACCCTGTTTCCTCCTCTCCTGCATCCATCTTTCCAGCACCCTGCTTAAGTTCTGCAAGCAACCTCATTGTTATGGCATGTTATTAAGTAGTCATATCCCTGGTCTTGCTTGGGGTCAGCTGTCATGGCCCATATCTCTGGGAAGTCCCGAAATAGAGCCGTTTTACATCCTTTTAAAGGACAGGCCAGAGAAAAGACTTGGAACTACAACCAAGCACCGTCTGATTGCTATGATGCTAAAAAGCAGACTAAGTCAGACATGTATCTTAAGTCAAACAATCTCTAACAGATTCTGGCAGGATCGTGTAAAGGTTTGTTATCTGGCAGTTCAAATGATAGCAAGAGGCCGCAGAGAAAAACACTGGAGACTTGATATATCCCTCTCTTCTTTTTCTTCCTTTTTGGGGCAGAGTCAGAATCGTTTCATTGATTGTGAAGTGTTCCGATCAGATTTGCCAGTATCGTGGAGTCAGAGGAGTCAGATCCATTTGTTGAGATCATGTTTGACACAATGGTTAGCTCCTATTTTAGTGGCTCCAGCAATGAGAAACAGAGCCTTCCCTTTCATTTTCCCTCTTTTTTCTTTCTTGCCCTCTGACATAAATACACTTTTTCTGCAGTTTATTATTCAACATGGGCCACAGCAAAAGCCCGCTTCCTTTCCCATCTATATGTCAAAAAGATCAATAACCCATCCAGGACATTGTCACCACAATGAGATCCTGTCACCAAGCCAAAAAGCTGCAAAAGTTCCCAATAAATGCATAGCAAAACTTTCAATTTGTGGCTTTCTTGGTGTGGCTCTTGCAGCCAATGGGTTGTCAGTCAGGGCCTTGATTCAAAAAGCCCTGAGGTTTGTTTGCTGCTGGTTCTTTTTGGAAACTTGTGGCTTTGTGACATCCGCAGCCATCCATTGGGTTGTGTTGCTGTATTGCCTCATATTATCCAGACTTGAGGAGAATTGTTTTTGGCAACGGAATGCTAACATTTTCCTACGGCACAAACTTCCAAGTGGGGCCCTCTTTTCAATGCTTTCCTCACGCCTGGGGATGATGATGAGCTAGCTTTGTAAGGTTCTTTTGTAGTTGCTATGGTTACTTACTCAGACTTCTCATTGTTTTGCAGCAAAGTGAATGGAAGTTTACAGTATGGGTCATTCTATCATATTTTTGACTTGAGCTTTACATGTAAAACAATCATGTTTGCTTTATGGCTTCATATAGGAAAACCCCCTTGGGACATTTCTTCTGTTTTTACACTTTAAATGAGTTGTGGAATAAACGGAGCAGGATTTCGCTCCCGTCATGTGTTTTACATCGTGACAGGTCTTGTAAAAACAATGAGGCAGTCCACTCACTGAGTGTCTTTCCCCACGCCGTGTTTTCTTTTGTCTGCTTGGTCATCATGGCATGTCAATACGAATGGTGCTAAAGTGGTGTTGAAAAAGTCCTGACTCTGTCCAATAACAAAAGCTGTGCTATGAAACACTATTAATGGTGGAGTTTTCCCTCCCACCTTGCATGAAAGCACACACTACAGACACGGTGCGACACACACACACACACGCACACACACACTTACGCATACCCCTAATGAGGTTCTGGACAGGTCTTGGTGGAAGGATTCTGCAGGTGGCTGCACTTTCATCAAGCCACGGCTGGATTTGTTTATGTTTGAGGTCATATGGGCCAGAGAGAAGTTTGTGTGCCCAGACATACACACACTCATACACATACACACTTTGTAATTACCCTCACTTCAGTGTTTTCTCTTTTCCATGAGACATATTGACATGTCAGCATTCAGCAGGCTAGATACAGAACAAATGGACAATTTTACCTCTCTGTGTAGAGGAAAATCTATCCCTCTCAACATAGCCAGTCTCTATTTGGATTTGTCTTACCGACCAGGAGTAAAAGTCACTTTGAGACGACGGTGACACGTGCAATAAATCATAGCGCCGCCAGTCAGTGGCCAATCACATTTTCCTTCCCTAATTAATAGCTTATTTATTTGCTTGGGTTCTGCTGCAAGGCTAGGCTATTCTGTGTGTGTGTGTGTGTGTGTGTGTGTGTGTGTGTGTGTGTGTGTGTGGCGGGTATACTGTATTGTACTGTACTACTATACAGTATAATACATCACTGTACTATACCGTATACACAGTATAATAGTGATGAAAGAGTGTCCACTTGTCTTTGTGCCACAATTATTGCTACTATTAACACCCTTGTTGATGATGATACTTCAGTTTTAGTTTTAGTCAAGAAGTCAATGAGTTACTTTTAAAGGACTAACCAATGATTTTGCATGTTTGAGCTCCAGAAATACAGCCTCCATACATGTAACATTACTATAATAATAATAATAATAATAATAATAATAATAATAATAATAATAATAATACACTTTATTTGTATAGNATAATAATAATAATAATAATAATAATAATAATAATAATAATAATAATAATACACTTTATTTGTATAGCACCATTCATACAAGAAATGCAGCTCAGCATTTTACAATACAGAAATTACATGCACTGAGTGCTTCACATGTAATAGACATTGAATAAACATATTAATTGACATAGAACAAACATAAATTGAACATACATAGAATGAACATAAACACACAGAATAAACATAATTGCACATTATTAAGAATGTAAAGTAAAAAACAGCAGAAAATTGAATACATAAAATCAAGTAAAATACAACATTTTAAAAGCAGTGCATATGTGCGAATCAGTGTGTGATCAAGAGTTCCAGGCCTGTACCAGGAAGGTCATAGCTAGTTAAAGGCTAAAGTGAAGAGATAAGTTTTTAGCTTTCTTTTAAAAATATTTGGCGAGCTGGCTTCCCTGATGTGTTCCATAGCTTTGGGGCATAATTGACAAAGGCTGCATCCCCGATTTTCTTTCGGCTGCTGCTGGGAACCTTCAATAAGCCAGCAACAATGATGCCAGTGTTCTTGAAGGCAAATAGTTAACAAGGGAGTTAGCAATGTAGTTAATGTAGCTATAGCAATGTAGCTAACAATGTAGCTATAAACCATTTTCTAAAACAGACAACTGGAGCTAGAAATATTTTTTTTCCTACCTTCCAGCCTGTCATTGGTTTCAATTAATTCCATTATAGTAAAAAAATCAACTTGCTTGAGATAATTAATCCATCACAACAAACACTATGTTTAAACAAACACTACTTTTTTTTTTTTTTTTTTTTAAGGTATTAATTTAACCGATCCAACATTTAGCTACACAGAAGAAAATGATAGTCTCCACCAGGAACTGTAATCCCAGTAGAAGGCGGCTTTTACTGAGAAATTAAAATGATTGGGACTCCTACAATCCTATGTAGGTGTTAGCAGGTGATAATTTCATTTTAAGATGTGTGTATCACCTGAAAAATTGACTTTGAAATATTAGGATGTTGGCAAGAAAAACATGAAAAATAAATGCAGTTTTATGGTTTGGAAAATGGTTAGTAGTAGCATAATACATATGAGGGTAGTATTTATTGGGCTCCAACATGTAAAATAAGTGGTATGGTCCTTTAAAAAGGCAAAATAATTTGGATTGGAATTGCACTGGATTGGAACAGCAAATCCAGACGCATGTTTCCGGATCCAAAACAGAGGTTTGGATGATAGAAGACCCACTTCCTCCCGACCCCCCACCTGAAGCTGAAAGACATTAAGGCATCAGTAAAACCACTCATGTCTGCTCACATGTCTCCTATAGTTTTAAGTTACTCTTGCACAATTTGATACACACACATATTTACACTTGGCATGTGGCTGGAGAGAGCAGGGGGAAAGCCCAGAAATTGTCCTATAGCTGTTGAACGCCTGGTAGCATTTTACACGACCCGGCCAAGCTGTTGGTTTTGTAAACTGTTGCAGCTGGTCTTGTGCATTACAAGAAAGGGGAAGTCCTCGTTCTCTTTCTCTCTGGCTTTGTCTCTCTCTGCCTCATTCTCTCTCTCCCTCTCTTTTTTTTTTAAGTTTTTTTTTCAGTGTTCACAACTTTTTTTTTTTTTTTNTTTTTTTTTTTTTTCTTTTGAGAGCAGACAAATTAACCTAATTGGTCTGTTTTCATGTAAATAGTCCTCCACAACCTCCCTCCCCTTCATGAAAAACAGTTGTTACATGTCATGAACTCTACAATTTCTACAGTACGAAAGAAATAAATAACATAAAAAATGAATTTATTTTGGTAATTTGTAATGTGTGACTCCATTGTTTTACAGCAGGACATTTTCACATGTGACTATTTTTACGAAATGTAAAACAGTTTCTCTTTCTCCTTGGAATTTATGAGCCTTTGGTCAACAAGGTCAGCTACCTACAGCTATCATAACTGCACACACACACACACGTGCTCACACACAACACACTCTTAGACATCCTACACAGGACAATAAGAGAAACAACGCATTTTAATCATAAAATACACAAAACATACACAGAGGAGGATAAACAACAAAGGATCTTTTCTCATTTACATGTTTAATCTGATTCAGTCAGACTAGTTTTCTTTTTGCCTCTTGATACAGTTCATTTGTGCAGCAATTGCACCCAGTTGCAGACAAAAACATACATATCGAATCTGTTTTGAGGAGACGGTCTAGCTGTGCTGCAGCGAAGCCACACAGTCACGCCGACACCTCAAAGCTGCAGCGACACTCGCAGCTCAAAGCCCCCCACAGCCCTGGAGGAGCCCCAGAACCACAGAAAGGCCCCGAGCTGNACTCGCAGCTCAAAGCCCCCCACAGCCCTGGAGGAGCCCCAGAACCACAGAAAGGCCCCGAGCTGCCCCAGGGGAGATACCCACAGGCACCCCCGGGCTACCCAGGCCTGCCAACAGGGGAGCAAGGCTGGCAAGCAACCCACCCCCACCCCAACCAGCATATTCTGATCAGAGCAAATGCACTACAAGTCTAAAACTGCCAAAAGTNCCCCCACCCCAACCAGCATATTCTGATCAGAGCAAATGCACTACAAGTCTAAAACTGCCAAAAGTCTCAGAATGTCGTTGCATCTTTCAACAAACAGAAAATCCAGTGGACGCTACTGATCAAATTGAATTAAAACCTATAGAAATACCACATGCCACAACTCTTTCATACATTTTTACAATCACACTGAACCATCCAGCAGGGCTCTACAGTTACAGGTCAAAACAACATGACAAATTTGTTTCTGATTGGCCACAAGGTGGATGACATGTTTACTGTTGCCTTCTTTGAAGCTGGCAGCAACATGACCACGATTTCAGGAACAGGATGCTTCTGCGAATGCTTAAATGATGTGTAAGTAGGCTGTGAGCGCCGTTGTAAGTATCTGTGGTGTAATTGCTCCCATTTGGTCAGGTTGAGAAACAGATCCCATGACAGCTTAATGCAGGGAACCACAGCGTATGGCACATCGGTGCACATATGGCCCATCTGGCTCACCGTTAAGAGACTTATATATGCTGCTGTGTTTGCATGAGTATTCACTACTGCCAAGTGAATATTTTTACGCTGAGCACAAACTTATCTTCAGCAGCACCCAAGTGTGCACATGGGTGTGTACATATACGCAATTCATAATCATGCCCCGGAAATTGAGGCAATGTATTTTAAAAAGGTATATAAAAGCCATTTCTGTACGCTAGAATTGAAAGAATGGCCTTACAGTCTGCAAAGTGGATTCCACAGCAGACAAATGTCTCGAAATCAGACCTATATTTCTTTTATTTTCCCCGTGTGTGGTGGGCCACATTGGTTTAGGAAATACAAACTTTAATATGTCAGCTCTAATATAAGGGCAGCTGCTCTTGTTAAAACAACACACTTACTGTTAAAAGGCTGATGGAGAGGATAGGGAGCAGGATAAAGGAGGCTCAGATATGTTGCTCATGCGTGTGCACGCTTGAGGAAGTTTTATGGGCCTAATTTTGCTTAAACTCAGTTAAGTAGCATGTCAATCCCAAACCCCGCCTAAAACTGCCTTGAAAACATGCATCCCTTCTTTGATTCTGAGTTGCTATCAATGGGCTTCAGAGAGAGAGAGAGACAGAAAGAGAAAGAGACAGGCAGACGGAGAGACTCTGACTTGCCATTAGAAGTGAAATGCCCCCTCATCGAAGCAGGGCAGCCCCATCTCTTCATCATTCCCCACTTCCTTCATTTCCTCTGGCAGACACTGGGAGCATTCTACCACCCATCTGCCCCCAGTAAATATCACTTGAAGGCTTAATTACACACATACGCACACACACACACACATAGACACACATACATAGTCTCAGCAAAATTTCCTGCAAGGCTGAAGCGGAGAATTAACGTCTGATCTGTGGGGCATTCATTCATCAGGGCATGTACATGTGTCTTTCTATGAGTGTGTATAGCATCATTTTTGCTTGTGTGTGTGTGTGTGTGTGTGTGTGTGTGTGTGTGTGTGTGTGTGTGTGTTTGTGTGACCTCTCAGTCCATTATTATATCCCTGTGGTCACATTTGTAGCCCAGAGGGTCTGTGTGATGAACTATGAACTCCCCCTGCTCATGTCATCAAACCGTGATGGTCATAACCTACGGCCAAGGTGCAGAAATCAATATTCTCTTTTAGTGCTTAAATAAAAAATTTTTCTCAATCAAATTAAGTTTTGTTGTTCTTATTGCCTCATTACTTCATTCATCATTGTTTTCGAATAATGCTGTGGTTTTTGTAACTTTTAGAAGTATTACAAATATATATTTTCCTTGTTGTTTTCAGCAGATGATGAATGACCATGAAGCAGCCTCTCCTGACAGCTGCATCAAAAAGGTAGGACAAACGTTTATTCTTTTTCATTACTTTACAGATTCTTATCAATGTTTCCTGCTGGGTTTTCAAAAAAAAAACAAAAAAAAAAAAAAAAAAAAAAAAAAAAACTCCTGTGGGAGGAACATTAAAGCAGCAGTGGTGCAGGAAACATAAAAAGTTGGACATCTGCGGCTAAATTTCTATGTATGTGTGTTTGCAAAACAAAACTCTTTCACTCATGTTAGGTGACATAAGTATCCCCACATGTACACAACAATACAGAAATTCAATGCAATAAGTTCTTGCAGTTTGGTTTTGTGTTTCAGCTTAAAGGACCATACCATCCATTTTGCATGTTTGACCCTAAAATATTCAACTTTTCATAAATGTAATGTTATAGACAATCATTTCCCAAAGCATACTACTGGAATGGTGAATTAAAAATGTTTTTCCTACCCTCCAGACCGGCATTGGTTTCAGTTCATTCTGGTATGCTATTAAAATCAACTTGTTGATACATAAAACATTCTTGGGATAGGTAATCCATCATCGCGAACAAGACGTGTACTCAGGATTTTTTTTAGAAGTTACATAATTTTAGCATTTAGCACAATAAAAAGTGCAGAGTGAATGTATGTCTCCACTGGGAAAAGACCTGCGATTATTGAAAAATTTAAACAATTGTGATTTCATAAGGCTGTGTAACTATTAGCAGGTGAAACATCGATTTTTAAGGTGGGTGTATCACTTGAATATTTGATTTTGAGAGATTAAGAGATTTTTCAAAACATCAGGAAAGCTGAAATACAGTTTTATCCTTTGGGAAATGGTTGTCAGTAACGTAACATGTATGAAAATTGAATATATTAGGCTCCATCATGTAAAATGGATGGTATGGTCCTTTAACTCCACTCCCATTTTATCTGGAAAAGAGTCTTAGCCATGGTCCTAAAAAAAAAATGCAGGAAAACCAAAAAAAGAAAAAAAAGAAAAAGTGTCTTACAATGTCTGACAGTCAGTGATCTTCAGTCAAGAAGACATCCCTCTTCTTACACACACACACACACACACACACACACACACATGCAATAACACACACAGACGAGGTCCGATACGTCCCATTGACCAGTCACTGACCAGTTTATGAGGTGATAAATTTATTGAAGAGGCTGGGCAGTTTGCTTTTACAGCCAGTGTCGCCAGGTCAAGACAGGACAGCGTGAGAGTTCATGTCCATCTAATGGTCCATGAAAGAACAATGGCTGCAGCACAGCGGTCACGCCATGCTGAAGCCATATACCTGATCTGCTCCATTTCAAGTCAATGACAGCACATTTGAAAACTAAATCAATGGTTGAAAAGAAGGGAGTAAATTATGTGAAGTTACATAAGGTTTGAGCTTGAGAGGACCAATCCATATTTGCTGTATGACACCAATTTTTCAAATCCCGCTAACCACACTAGCGGTTTTGTTTTGAAATATTTGCTATTTTTTCCACTTTAGAACTGATGACTGGACTTGCTGTGCGACAATGGCTCCACCTCGTCTTCACACACTCTGGATTTAACTATCAGAGTCACATTGAGTAATTAGAGCTGAGATTTGGTCTTTGTCTCCGCAGCCTGTGTTTGCCCTTTATCTTATCTTACATGACAAGCCTGGTCAAAACAAGCAGGGCAGAACTAAAGGTGGACTCTTTCCTACATGAAACCCAGCCTTAATTAAAGCAGCATGTGAGGGGAGAGGTGAACGTGTTTACGGAGCCGCCTCCCGCTCTTCCTCACACACCGTCAAGCAGCCTCACTTACAAATATCTCGTTTAAAATTCACCATGGCATAATTTACAATTATGACCAATTTGGCCATTAGAAAAACAAAATCACTTAAATTTGCTCATTTGCATTTCAGGTCAAGAGTCGTGTTGGTGTGTCTATATAAACAGGCAGAAATGCAAATGGCTGACTGCTTGGTTGATTTGAAATCCTACATTAGTCAATGAGCTTATTTTAAGAGTTGACCGCAGGTGGTTTGGGCTGTTCCCCACATGTTCATACAATGTGGAAAAAACTAGACGGTTTTATAAACTACCTAAGCACCCTCCAAATAAGAGTGACCCATGCACTCTACGCACACTCACAGGCGCATACACAGGCAAATGCTCATAATTGTAATACACATTAAACGGGTGACACACCGACGTACAGTACTTACCTACAGTACATAGAATCTACACACACACACACACACACACACGCACCACGTCTCATTATGCAGAGTGTGAGTTGTGGTGGGCCCTCGTCGGGCGGTGGCAGACCACATGCCTGTTATGAATATGAATGAAATTATGCATGAGCCATTCCTTATGACATGACTCATTCATCCACATCGTGCAGTCACACACACACACACACACACAAATGGAGGACACGCACACACTTGCAAACACACGCACACATAAACATTCACTTCTCCTGCTTTCACCATGCCATTACCGTTGCTATGCTTGATTAAGGCAGAATGTTAATTGAGTTGTAGCTTGAATAAACTAGTTTACTGCTGAAAGGTATGTGTGCGTGTGTGTGTGTTAGTGTGTGTAGTGCTGCTGTGGACATTACAGTAAAGCAGCTGTTTTACTCTATTCACTTGACTGGCAAAACTCATGTGTTAAAGTGTATCTGCATGCATACAATACATGTACTCGTACGTATTACTGAATCGATTTAAAAATACTTATAAAAGTATATTTAGCAACTTAGGTCCCAACAAATCCTATTTATACACTTAGTGGGAAAACTTGATGGATGGGTGGATGTGTAGTTTAATATTTTACAACCACCAGATGTATAATAATTTCTAAACCCAAAACAAACTAATATATGCTCTTTACCTTCATCTCTTTGTCTTTCTTTCCTTCTGTTATTCTGGATGTTTCTCAAAGTGGGCAGCATAGAGAGCACTGGGGTTAAGATGAGGGATAAAACAGGAGCATAGATGTTATTGTAGCTTCTCTGAAAGCTGCCCAGGGCTTAGTCACATATGTGTGTGTGTGTGAGTGTGTGTATGTGTGTGTAGGAGGTTTCAGGCCGTGGGTTCATATTCTCAGCTCGCTCACTTGCTTGATGGCGTTTTAGCTTTTACACAAATGTGCATGCATCTTCACATCTCACACACGAAATAAAAAGATCTGCTATCTGAATCCCCTCTATGCTTACTTCATCCTTCTTCCACTCATTTTGTCTCCTCTCTCTCTCACCAGACAGGGTGGAGGTGTTGGATATAGATTGATATCGGTGGATATCGGTGATAGGATCAGGGATTGTTTGGTTTGGTCTGGTCCAACCACACAAAGCAGGACTATCTGTTTAACTGTCTGGGCTGCCCAAGCCTGCTTATATTCACATTCACATTCTGAAACTACACTTAAGTCCGTGTGTGTGTGTGTGTGTGTGTGTAAGGTAATAGGCTATCGGAGAATGTGTTTTTCTTTTTGGATTTGTTGGATTTCAAAGTGGTAGCCAAGTAGGGAGAGGGGGTGAAAGAAGACAGTCTATGCTATGTGTGTGTGNTGTGTGTGTGTGTGTGTGTGTGTGTGTGTGTGTGTGTGTGTGTGTGTGTGTGTGTGTGTTAATCCTCATCTTTAGAAGAGTGCTGCTGTCCATCCCAACGTGTGTAAACACTCTAGCAGGTCAGATGGCAGATAATGACTTCCAGATAGACACCCTGCATTCAACCAGCAGCGAAAATCAATGAGCACTGATTGCTTTTTTCCCAAGACGATCTTCTCCCCCAAAGGCTACTATCTATCTCTCTCACTCTCTCTTTCTATCTCTTTTTCTCTCTCCCTCTCTCACTTTCTCTGCGCTCCATTCATTTGCCTCTCAATAGCACAAAGACTGAATCAATTCATGCTGCTTTTCACAAGGGATTTGCTGTGAAAAGATGCAGCGGAATATCTCTTTAAGACCATCAAGTCTCTGCTGCTCTGACCATGTCACTCTTCCTCTCCTTTTTTTTTTTTTTTTTTNTTTTTTTTTTTTTTTTATTTTTTGTCAGAGGATCAGTGGAGGTGCTTATTTATGCAGGCTTATTTTCTTTAGATGCTGAAAAGAGATGTTCTTTCACATTCTTTTCGTTCCTTCTGCTCTGTGATGCAAAGTTTGCAGTAAATGTTTTGGATGACTTTAGGAAAACGACGGTGATTGTTGTCAAGGGGTTGATATGAACTCTGACTTATAATTAGGTCTTTTCCATTCCATGTTGAAAGAATAGGGAGCCAAATGGGGGTCAGTTGAAGTTGTGTAGTTATATGTGTGTGTGTGTGCAGGCACTTGTGTGTGAATATCTTTTTTTTTTTTTCCCATATCAAGCTGGGGAATTGAGTCTCTAAATATGCCAGCTAAATGACCCTAAATATATGAGGCCTATTATGTGGACAGAAGAGGCTCATGGGTCACAGAAGTGATCCAGCGCTCCAGGCCATAGTTTACCCCCTGCCATCAGAACCACACCACCANCATCCCACCCACCCCCCTGCTTAAATAGACCCATGATTGATTGATAATTATGATAATTTGTTTGAAATGATTATCTGGATATTATAATCACTGCCACCCTAGTGTGCCACGGGGGCAGGTCATTTTTCAGAATGCAGCACATCGCAAATGCCCCTGGTTAGAGGGGTGGCTCTGTGCGAGTGTGTGTATGTGTGTGTATGTGCATGTGTGTGTGTGTTTATCTATGTGTGGGGGTGTGTGAATGCCCAGGGTTTGGCGGTGGGTTCCCCAGGGCCATGACTCGACTGTGGAGTGATGAGTCTAAAAAGCAGGAAATAGCCTGAACGCCCACACACACACANCACACACACACACACACACACACACACACACACACACACACACACAGAAAAGCACAATTTGGTTGCATTGAACTCAGCAAAGCACATGAATGGATGGATGAGACAGAAAGATAGAGCAATAGAGATAAAGAGATAAGTAAGTAGACTTAGTTTAAAACATACAAACCTTTGTATGGAAGATGGAAGGTGAAGGAAGCTCCCAAACATCTCCATGTCATTCTCAGACAGTGAGCAAACACACCATAGCTCCAATCATCCCGTCTTCTCTGTCATCTAAAGGAAAAGAAGGGGAGGAGTGGGTGTATATGTGTGTGTTGGGTGGGGGGGGTGCAGGAATAATATTTCTGGTTTTCGCTTCGCCCCAAGATGACTTAATGATGATATGGGTCTCTTTCTTCTGCTGGGCAGGGTTACATTTTAATGGGCCCTGAGTGACATGTTTTCATTTGGCACCATAACCTGCCCCCCCACCCCCATCCCACTTCAAAATATACATCGGCAGATCCTGCACTGTGTCAGGTCCGGCAAGGAAAAAGTAGTTTCAAACAGGAAGCAGAACTGAGGGTCCATGTAGCATGAAAGTGTGTGTTGTGTGATATGTGTGTGTGTTTGTGTGTGTGTGTGTGTGGTGGGATGAGGAGTGGTACCATGCAGACAGTGAGACATATATGAAGAGATTGTGATCAAAATTATGTGATCACATGTTCAAAATCTCATTGAAGTAGAATGTTGAAAATGAACACTGCTAATAGTTTCTAATGAGCAGTACACACTTTAAAAAAGCACATCTGATCTTAGCTTGTTAGCCAATAGCATCATGTATGGCAGGTCACATGGGCAGGACAAAGTCTGGGTTGTTGGGAAGGAGGTGGGGAGTAGGAGGAGAGGTGAAGACAGAAAGAAATGGTCTTTCTCTGTGTGTGTGTGTCTTGTCTGTGGGAACTGTCCCAGGCTACGCTACTGTAGAATGCCGTCATTATTCCTGCGACCTTGTGAGAATCATTCACTCAAAGGCCACTGCTGTGTGTCACTGTGACCATGTGTGTGTGTGTGTGCGTGCTCGTGGCACTTTTAACTGGCAGTGGCACTTTTAACTTGTGTGTCTGTCTCTGTGTCCAGCGTGTGTGTGGGCCCAGACTGACGCATCTCTGTTGTTATCGCCGATCAAAACCCAGCGTCACTGTGCGGAGTGAAGCGCTGGGAGAGGAATTCAAGTGGGAATGAAAGAAAGAAAGAGAGGAACAGATAGAGACAGAGCACGGGGGTGGAGGAGAAGCACGAGGTGATCGAAGGCACTTTCACATCAGCTGGCTCTCTGACCCCCCCTTTCTCTCTCTCTCTTTTCTTTTGCCTTTCATTCTTTCTATCCTTCTCTTTCTCTCTCTCACACTCTTTTTCACTCTTCATAATCTCTCTCTCTCCCAGTGGCCATTCCGACCACATTCTCTGGGGTCACCCAACAAAAGAAGGAGGGCGATAGACTGACAGTTGCAAGGGCTGTCATATGAGTTTCCTCGCATGTACACACACATTCTCGTACACTCTAGCACATTTGTGTTTTACTACCCTTATGAGGACACCTGTTGACTACATGCATTCTCAAATTCCCAGTCAAAACCTGTAATCTGCACTACATATCAAAAAACAAACAAACAAAAAAAAAAAACTTCTCTAAGACACTTCCAGGTTTGTTTTCTTGCTTCATGCATTTTTTTTTTCTCAGACATTCTGCTCCACAACTTAAAAATCCATTGAGGAAGAGAGATAGAAACTATTTCTTTTTTACCAACAGCAGTCTCAGTAGACCAGAATGTTGTGGCAACTTGTATCCTTGCAGATCCTTAATCAGTGGTGTGTGAAATACAATGTTTTAGGTATCATTCCTGCCACTTGAACTTGAGCGTATAATACATATTGAGCACAAAATCCCACTTTCAACAGAAAACCCACATCTTGGATTTCCTAAAAGTCCTATTAATGCCAAATGAATAACTGAAGCAGAAGTGGGGTAGCTGGCCACAGCATCATTTCATTTCAGTGCTTCACCTCTCCTGGGATGCACAGAATATCACAAACTGATCATATATCTATCTTATATAGATATGTGATCAGTTTGTGACATATGATCATATATCTATCAAGTGTGACAATGTCCAAATGTGTAATTTTTCATTTAACCTTTAACTTAAGTTCTTTTTCTTATCTTAACTTGAAATCCAAGGCAAATAGTCATTAAGATAAGCTTAATTTTCTTCTTCTTTTTTTTTTTTATTAATTCTTTTTGTGATTTTGAATATTTAATGTTGGTGGTTCAGAAAATAAAGGCACATTTTGAAATATATCAGTTAATATTTCAATACAATTCACTTGACAGTACTTGGACCTTTTCTTCTCAAAAGTAAACGCTTCTCAGTCTGTAAGATTGCCCTGTGCTTTTAAAAGCATTTTGCTCACGTACATATAGATCTACATGAAGACACACACACACACACACACACACACACACACACATTGTCTGAAAGAAAGCAGCGAGTCCATTAAGGCAGACAGAGTGAATGCAGAAGGCCTGCTGGTCAAGCAGCGGTGATAATAACATGACAACCCACATGGTGTTGCCATGGAGACCAAGAGGCAAAGCAGGAGGTGGAGAGCAAAGGATTGTGTGGTCCTGTTTGTCAAAAATATTTTCACGTGTCAGATAGAGAAATAAATGTTTATGAGCGCGTGAGAACGTCTGGATGCATGTTAAAAGTTTCAATCACTAGGGGCAGCATTTTCTGTTTTTTCCAGGACTGGAAATATTCATTTTTAACGCCCTTTAGTTTCAGTATCTTAACCGATACCAATCAATATCTTCCCAAACATTTGTTGTTTGAAGCTGACAGAGATGCAGAAAGAGTGTGAGAGTTTGATAGGCGAAAGACAGAGTTCATTCAAGAGAGTGTGTCAGAAAAGACGGAAACGAGAGTGTGTGTCAGAAAAGATGGAAACTCTCAGAGGCTGAGAGACAGTTGGAGAAAGGGGGTTGGGGGTATGATGCATGGGGAGGAATGCCAGAATGCCCAAGAGAGGCTAACTGCCAGCCCAGTCAAAGACACAGCCCGTCTGGAGAGAGAGAGAGAGANGAGACAGAGACAGAGAGAGAGAGACAGAGAGTGGGGGAGAGAGACTGGCCCCTGCCAACACAAGGTCATGTGAAAAAAGATCCCTGTTCTCCACCCACCCACCTGCCCATCCATCTATCCATCCCTCTATCCACCCATTATCCAGCTCCCTTGAATATTTAAGGTAGACAAAACATTTGAAAATCTTCAGAAAAACAAGGAGGGAGGGAGGGAGGGAGGGAGGGAGGGAGAGAGAGAGAGAACAGAGGGATGAGGAGATGGGGGGAGACACTAGAAGTGTGTCTGGGTGTGAGGGGTCTTAGGGGAAAGTTTAACCACAGAGTGGTAAGTGAGGCGTGCCGTGTGTTGGGACTCTGGTGAACTGGACACTCACATATGCATCCCCACATGTGTGTGTATCGTGTGTGTGATGAGTAACATACATCGTCCATGTAAGTTAACAGCTACTGATTCTGATGCATCCAGAGGACTTGGACTTGAAAGTTCAGTGTCATCAGCAATACGTCATTCACCATTCAGCTGGTTGATGTTCTTGCCAGGGAGGTTATCCAAGTGGCGTGACTCTACAAACACATATTCATTCATACACGTCTTCAAGTCCATTATTACCTCTTTCAAATTCAACATGCATTAATAGTGATAGTGTGTTTATACAGCAACAGTGAACTAACCGTGATTTTAAATAAAGGTTTGCCTTTGGTTGCCTTTGGGCTTTTTTAAGCCCATGACTGTTGCATATGCAGTGAGTTGGTCATTTTGTTTTATTAAACGTCTGGCCACTATTCACTTGGCTCGGTTCCCCCTCAACATCTGGATACATGCGATTTCTGTGATTCCAGGCTGGTCAGAGGAAAGAGGGAACTGAACTGAAATTGGATTAAAAAGAATCCGCTGCATATTAATGCTGACACCTAGGTTGCATTTTTGCATTGGAGTCACAAGTATGTATTTTCAGTTTCGTGCTATAAATATATTCAGTTTTATCTAAATGTATTCAGATTTGGCTCAAAAAGTTTTAAAGGGCCATATCGGCCATTCTGCATGTTTGAGCCCAATACAACCTGCATACAAGTTACTTTACTGACAACCAATTTCCAAAACATAAAACTGTATTTTAGTTTTCCTGTTATTTTTTTCTTTTTTTCAGTTCTCTTTGTCCTTTGAAATGAAATGTTCAGGTGATACACCCACCTTAAAATTCAATGTTTTGCCTTCTAACACTTGCACGATTGTAAAAAGGCATAGTCATTTTAATTTCTCAGTAAAAGTCATCTTCTCCTGGGACTATATTTCCTGGTGGAGACATACATTGTCTTCCATGCAGCTTCGTGTTGGATCAGCTAAATAAAGTTACTTCGACAAATATTGAATCAACTTGTTGTTCGCTTTGATGGATTATATATCTCAAATGTATTTCAAGCCTCTACAAGTTGATTTTAATAGTATATTTTGGGAAGTGGTTGTCAATAATGTAACTTGTATGCGAATTGTATAGATAGGGCTCAAATGTCACAATCACTATCTTTAAAGATATCCAGTGTGCAGTTAGTGTCTGTACTCTGTGCTCAACTCATATTCTTTGCATCAATTTTTCATAATTTTTATGCTAAAGTTTTACTAAAACATGCTGTGCGAGATGCTAAACGTATGGACAATAAGCCGTTTTCCCGGAATGCTGATCTATGTTGCTGCTCTGATGATGTTAAAGATGCTTCATAAAGGTTTTTTGGCTGCAAAAATGGTTTTAGAAGATGTCAATGGCAGTAGCATATAGCTTATAATCAAAACAATGTTGTCCATAATCTGAAGAACTGATTCCATTTTATGCATTTGATTTTCTTACAGTCATCTCCTCCAAACCTGTTGCTGTACTGAAAATTTATTAACTCCCAAGCAAATTTTGAAGACAAACGTTTCTTTCCTCCCTACCCGTACTCTCCCTTTGTCCTTGCTTCCTTCCCCCTACCCCTCCTTCAATCCCTCNCCTCCCTACCCGTACTCTCCCTTTGTCCTTGCTTCCTTCCCCCTACCCCTCCTTCAATCCCTCCCGCCTTCCGTCCGATCTCGGTTGAACAGTATGGCCTTTGAGTGAGTCTTAATCTTCATTACAGGGCATTAGCCCACTGGGGAGGCCCTGTCTCGTCTCCCCGCAGTGCAGCCTGGCACAGTCCTGCACGGGACGTCCCGCCGCAGCACAGTACAGACACCCTGCCGANCCACCCTCCCGGCTTCACCTTGATCGCCCCGTCGCTCAAATGAACTGTTAAATAAACGGCAGGCCTTAATCCACACGAAGGAGTGGGGGTGGAGGTAGTGGAGTGGGTGGCAAGCTTGGTCAGGGAAAAACAATAGAGTCGGTCTTGGCCGCCTCCATTTAAAGCAACCATCAATCATACTCACCGTGAGATTTCAACATGTGTTGCTTTATCGTTTTTATGTAGATTTTATCATTAATAGCAGAATCTCAGAGAATCATAGCAACATTGGAGGCATGTGGCTACAGTCACCATACCACCCATTTTACATGTTTAAGCTTAATATATTTAATTTTCATACATGTAATGTTACTGACTGTCATTTCCCAAAGCATACTACTAGAATGATGAATTATTATTATTGTTATTTTTTTTTTCTACCTTCCAGATTGCTCTTGGTTTCAGTTCATTCTGGTACGCTGTTAAAATCAACTTGTTGATACTAAACGTTCTTGGGATAGGTAATCCATCATTGTGAACAACACATGCATTCAGGTTTTTTTTTGTTTTTGTTTTATTTTTTTTAGAAGTTTCATAATTTTAGTGTTTAAGTGCAATAAAAAGTGTGGAGTGAATGTATACCTCCACCAGGGAATATAGTCCCAAAAGAAGACCTGCATTTATTGAAAAATTTAAACGACCATGACTTCATAAGGCAGCGTAACTATTAGCAGGCAAAACATCGATTTTTAAGGTGGGTGTATCGCTTGAATATTTGATTTTGAAAGATTAAGATATTTTGCAAAATATCAGGAAAGCTGAAATACGGTTTTATCCTTTGGAAATGATTGTCAGTAACCTTACATGTATTAAATTGAATATATTAGTCTCAAACATGCAATATGCATGGTATGGTCCTTTAATGCGCATATGTGTGTGTGTGTGTGTGTGTGTGCATTGACATTTAAGTGAGTGTTCTCTTAAGTAGAAAGTGACTTTTCTTTTGTGCCTTTGGCTTTTAACCGGCACATTATGCTGTCTCGTTTAATATACATCATACAGTTTCTCTCTTACACTTTATACACTCACACACACACTGATCTTCTCCCCTTCAGGTGTTCACACACACACACACACACACACAAATATTACACACTCAAAACACACACTCCCACAGCTGTATCAGTGTATCATTCCATTCGGTGAGCTTGCTAACGAGGACAGTTGCCTCTCTGTGAATTAGATAATTAAAGAGGATGGCTAATTGAGTAAACAAGTATCGGGGCCGTCACCCCTAATTAAGTGATTACAAGGAAGAGCACCCTCAGTCGCCACGGTGCTAATTAACACGTACACACAAACGCACACACAGACACGTGCAAGGACATGGAGAATTATCTGTTCGAGAAACAATCATTAGGCCAAGTGGGGGATCCCAAGAGAGGCAGGCGATGAGGGGGATCCCACACACACACATACACATGGATCATCATCCCAAGAGAGGGGTTTTCAGTGTCCTGGTACTAATTCATAGTGGATAATCCTTTTATTCAACTGGCAGCATTGACACCGGTGGGAACAATCTAGTGACCTGCAGTTTGCTGATACCTCATAAACACTCCCTGTGGCCTGGAGTGGGAGAGCGAAGAAAGCAATACAAAGATGTAAGGCAGAGGCTCATTTGAAATGCAATCACGACTTCTTCCTGTTGTCACGATGACTAGTGACTCAAACAATAGACTCTCATCAAAACATCCACCCAAATGTAATAATCCAATCAGATCTTTGTATACATTAAAACATATTTTGTTGTGCTTCTTTACTCAGCCAGGTTAATGTGGAAAACCATTTCATTTTCCGCCACACATGGATATACGCTATCCACTGGGAGTCAAGTCTGTTCTAATCCCAGCTGTGACATTTCAGATTGAGATGCTCATATGATCATATTATCATAGAAAGTGTTTCCCAGGGGAGAATTATCCAGAACATTAACCAGGGATTCAATGTGATTATTTTGCCCTGACTCTCCTTGGGGAATACAGCGAGCATGTATATGACATGATTTATTCTAATACAAACTATATCTAGTCAAATATGTATTTAGATAGTAATGGCTTTGCTCAGTGAAAATAGATTCTGCCATAAAAATGCAAAAAGGTCTAAAATTGTGCCAAAGATGAAATCTGCTCTTTTGTTCCAAAAGAAAGATGTAATACCACATAAAAGACATTATTACATGTTTTCATAACCTGTTTTCAATCAGCTGTTTTTTTCCTTAATGCACCAGTTTTTCCTGAGCGGACAAGATTTTCAGAACACAAAAGCAGATCAGCCTGGCTTAAAATCCACTTAGAATTAAAAAAAAAAAAAAAAAAAAAAAAAATGCATTCATTAAGAATCGCTCCAGGGATGAAGTCTAATTATTTTGGAGCAGAAAAGATTTTCCGTGTTGGTCAGGATAACTCTATGTGGTGTTATCTGCTAACAACAAGCCCAACCTTTCTACTCCCCTACTGGCACCATTGTGAGGCTGATTTAAGATCCCCAGCTAATGGGCATACCTGCCTGACAAACATGACTTCTTAGCAGGTGACTCCTGTCAAGTATGTCTGAAATAACAGGTAAATGAATTAGCAATAAAATGGACTTAGGGGCAACAGGCAGGGGTGCCCATTATTACCTCTCCTAATCACTAAAGAGATGCCATTCACTTGCTTTAAGAAGGCAGCATTTTTCACCACTTGCTGGCCACTGGCCCCCTCAGAGCCGCTACACATTTCTAATGGAAAGGCTCTCTGCTTGAGCTCCAACCTCCCGAAAGCCCCCAACCATTTCTTTCTTTGGCTCTCTTTTCTCTCCTCCACCCACACCCCAATCCCCTTTTCTCTCCTGTAAGATTATCAGTTTTGATTACCGCCGGCAACAGGCTCTTACCAGCGGTCGGAAGCGGCGTCTCACAGACCTGAAAGGCCCTCAGCAGGTTGCAAGAAGCTTTTGAAATTATGGGGCTGGGCTCAGAGGGAAAGTGCTCTGCGCACTGCTTCGGGGCCATTTAATCAACTCCTGACTTTTGATAGTCAAATAATGGCTAATTACAGTAGCACCTGCCCACAGGGTTAAGGGGTGGAACAGATTTAATGAGAGGAAGGGAGGAATGACATGGAGAGGAAGAAAATAAGCCAGAAAATAAGAGAAAGACGGAACATTTATTATTATCTTCCTGTCTTTCACGTTAAACGCAGGGATGCTCTTGTGCGCCACCGCCGCTTCCCTACAATTAAGAGTTGTTTTTTTGAATGTGAAGTACATTTGACAAGGTGCAAGGGGAGAAGAAATTGAGGTTGAAAAAAATTGATTGACTTTGATTAATAGTTTTTTGTTTGTGTAAATACTAAAATTATGCAAATGATAAAAGATGCTTTTTTTAAGCTTCATTTGTCTTTGGTTGATGCTGTAAATGCTCAAATTACAGAAATGACTCACGAGGCCTTTAAAGAAGGCAACAAAACAAATAATAATAAGAAAATAATGAGATAACAAGCAAAAATAACTTATAATGCTACTTCTACTTAAATAATTATTATTTTGCATGTCCAGCATTAGTTCTTAAATTAACTTATTCCTAATAAATACCTAAATTTCTTCACCTTCGCTCTCACTTCTTGTTCAAATTCATCCGTCCATCTCTGTCTCCTTCTCTCCTCCTCCAGGGAGGCAGTTAGAGAGATAATGAGAGATGAAGAATGGGGCTATTAAAGGGACAATTTGATAGTTCACACACCGTGTCTGGCGTCCTAAAACAAGATGTGCTTGATGGAGCACACCCAAACACTCCTTGAACACACCCCCTCACACACAACACACACACACACACAGAGCCCAGCTGGGGTGACAGATCAAAGCATATTAAAAATGACCTGTGTGTCAGCACATTGATCTAAGACCAGGTGGCGCTCATACAAGCAGGCCGAGCTGCTTGTTTGCTTTTTACCCCCTCCCTCTCTGTTTCTCTCTCTCNCTCTCTCCCCCCCTTTCTTGTGACCAGCGACAACTTAGTCCCGGCACTCTATTGTTCAGGCACAAAGGCTATGTAAAGACACGTCAGCGATTACAAAGCTGCAATGGCACAGCTCAATTACTCAAACGCCGCTGTGTACTGCGTTGGGATACATGTGTTTGTAGGTTAGAGTGTGTATGTGTGTGTGTGTGTGTGTGTGTAAGAGTCGGTGTGCTCACAGCAAGTGCACAGCCGCTGTGAGATATTAACAGGGCTGTGGCTGTGTCAGCAGTGCCGCACTGTGTTTTCAGTCTTTCATGTTCCATTTATTTGACCTCTGACCCCTCAAACACACAGCAGCTTCACTTCAGTCCCCTTCTTACACACCTCTGCAGCTTCACATACACACACACGGGCCAACATCCGTACACACTCGCGCACATATGCTCACGTACAACCAAGTAATCCATTTCTCTTTGTCTCTCTCTCTGTCTCCTTCTCTCTTTGTGCTATCACAAACCATATTTGTCCCATCCAATCAGTTTGATTAATCATGCGCCAGACCACGGGTTTGCAATCAGATGACCAGAGGATCATACCCCTCTCCTCCCACATACACACACACACACACACATACACACATACACACACAAATGCTTGTAGGGAAGTATTTCCCCATAGACACCCTCAGTGTGACAGCACCATAAACTGGCCATTTATCAAAGTGTCCCCCCAGTACATGCACATACAAAGGCGAGCGCGCGCGCACACACACACACACACACACACACACACACACACACACACATTCATCTCAGCGTGCACACTTACATATTTGGAGCAGCATTGTCTAAGTGGTGTAAAATAAAAATGTTTGTGAGTAGTGACTTGTCACTCAGTCATACAGCGACACATGCCAACTCCATCGCTGCATTTGACATTTTTTTACCATAAAAATGAGTCGTTGCTGTTGGAAGAGCACATTTTAGTGGAAAATGATGAGGAACAGAGGACAAGTATGGCTCTTATTGCTAGAGGAATACTAATTAATCATTCTGAAATAATCCAGACTAAATATTGCAAATGGGGAAAAACAGTGAAAGTTCACTTTAGCTGTGAGAGGAATTGAATATCTGATCTGTACCAGAGGAGCATATGTTCTGAATTTAAATTAGCACAATAATGCATGTGTGGAAATGTTTGTTTGTGTGTGTGTGTGTGTGTGTGTACGTGCGTGTGCGTGCATGCATGTGTGTCCACAAACCCATTGCCCCTGTGGCAGCAGTCACATAACTCTGAGACTTGAGTAATGCAGGGCCCCTGCCGTGCTTTATGGCGCATGGGTCAATAGTAATAATAAAAGAGATATTCATAGACATGTGGGGGTGGGGTTGGGGGCCTGAAGATTTAAAAGCCTTGTTTTGTTTTTTTTTTTCTTTGCACACAGTGTTTCTCACTCTGTATTTGTCTCTGTCTCTCTTTTTTCTCCTCTTTCTCTCCCATCAATCGTTCAGAGACATACATAGAGGCAATGATGGAAACAAAGAATAGTTCCACGTTCTGACCATAAAACCACTATGACAAGTCTTTCTCCCATTCAAAGTCTCATTGATTCCCCAACACACACACATTCATGTGTGATTATTAACCCTAGCCAATCTATTTTTAATCGGATATAGCATTAGATTTCCCGTACAGCGCCTCTACATGTTTCTGCAGCTTCTGTCCCGCTCAGACACACTTGCCGTGCATTGGGTTTTGCAGCAGCACTCACTGAAGTCTTTTTTATTGCCGGCCTGTGTTCCAGAGGGCAGTCTGTGTCAGTAATCAGGATATGGGGGTTATCCTGGCTGACCTGTGTATTGAGTCTGCTAGCACAGCCATTTCCAGCGCTAACACAATGTAAAAGCACCGACTCTCACAGAGAAGGAGAGAAACTGGATTGCTGACTCTACACAACAAGGCAGGCCAAGAATGAGCTGGAAACCTGCATAACCTGGTATCAAATAAGATATGCAGATGAGCACATTAAACATAACCATATATGGTTTACAAAACTTGGCAAAGTGGCAAAGTGGAAGCCTGAGTGACACACAAGCAGCCACACAATGACAGAGATCCTGCATGAGTAAGGCTCATTGTTTGACTAATTTCCACATTTCTTTGAAGCAAACAACAAACTAGCACTTTGTGTGATAAGGCCAGCTCAATAATTGATTAAGAGAAAAAAAGAGAAAATGCCAGTCTCTCAAAGTAATTAATTAATTTAAAAAAAGTAAAAAAAAACAAAACAAAAAAAAAAAAAAAAAANAAAAAAAAAAAAAAAAAACAGTTGCTTGTGAAAATGGTATTTGTAGAGCACATTTCCCCCAAAATTTCTGTACTTTGATTTTCAAAATAAGCATTGAAAATTCCCCCATTTAAAGGACCATGCCATCCATTTTGCATTTTTGAGCTTAACTATATCCAATTTTCATACACGTAACATTACTGACAATCATTTTCCAAAGCATACTACTGGAACACTGATTTTTTTTTTTTTTTTTTCCCCTACCTTCCAGGTTGCCATGGTTTTCAGTTCATTCTGGTAAAATCAACTTGTTGATACTTGATTACCTATCTTGGGATAGGTAATCCATCATCGCAAACAAGACGTGTATTCAGGATTTTCTTTAGAAGTTATGTAATTTTAACATTTAGGCACAATAAAAAACATGGACTGAATGTATGTCTCCACTGGGGAAAATAGTCCCAAAAGAAGACCTGAGTTTATCAAACAATTTCAACGACCCTGACTTCAAAAGGCTGTGTAACTATGAATAGGTGTAACATGGATTTTTAAGGTGGGTGTATCACTTGACTATTTGATTTTGAAAGATTAAGAGATTTTGCAAAATATCAGGAAATCTGAAATACGGTTTTATCCTTTGGGAAATGATTGTCAGTAACCTTACGTGTGTGAAAATTGAATATGTTAGGCTCAAACATGAAAAATAGCTGGTATGTTCCTTTAAAAAAAACCTATCAAACGTAAATAATGAGCCTCATGCATATTTGTATGCTTGTTTCTTGAGCTTGTTTTTGTATATTTCTGCTTATAATATGTTTCGACTGTCTAATCTAACCCCTGACCATGGTGCCAGTCGTGCAGACTTTTCCAAAATGTCCATCAACGTTATCAAAGCAAAAAAGGCAAGACAGCTGCTGAGGGAAAGAACAAGATGGCAGTTGATTGTTTTCCAAAGGAATTAGCTTGGCCTGACCCTCTTGAGCCGAGCCATCTTTTGAATGGGTGACACTTTATTTGTTTTGTCCCTATAACAACAGAAGCTCCTGAGTGCTGCAGCGCCCGTTCACCCTGGTATTGTCACAAACAACGAGACTCACTTTTCCTCTCCTTGTCTCTCTGGCATGGAAAAAAAGCACCAGGCTTTTCACACAATCACAGGAGGCAACGCTGAGGTGTGTGTGTGCTGTGATAAGACAGACCGATGGGAGACAGATTATGGGAAGGGCAGTGGTGGTCACGCACTTGCACACACACACACATTAATGCCCAGAGCAGCGCAGGGGCCAGGAGACATTATGCTGAAGTTATTAGTGCTGAAATAGATGATTTCATCAGGATATTTACTGCTAATGTATTAATATATTTAAGATAAATATATGACAAGTCAAAACAGTGTTACACAGTAGTTAAATTTCCCTTGTGCATGTGTGCATGTGTGTGTGTGTGTGTGTGTGTGTGCACTGGATTTCGTGGCATTACTTGCATGTCCAGCTGTGTGCAGGCGCCCTCTATTGCTTATTCGACTTTACTTTCTACTTTGCAGAAAGCAAACATGGGAAAAGTTACACATGGGAACACACATATGCACAAACACACACATGCACACACATATAATATGTATATATACATGGGTCATGTTGTTGTAGCCATACTTATCTCAGATTGGGCCTCAGATCATACATTGATCAAATCTACCACTGTAAATCATCTTTTTCAAAATAATATCAGACATTACATTTAAACAAAGGTAGTGCTTAGCTTGCTTGATTTCATAACAGTCCCCACCTCACTTCCCTTTTTTTACAACACACACACACACACACACACACACACACACACAATTCTCACCCATCAATCCCAGCTTGACCCCTTTTCAAATTCATTAACAAGGCTTCAAAACTTGCAGACACAGCAATCACCCCAAGCAAAATAAATTCCTCTGCCGGAGGAAAGAGGGAGCCTCTCTCTCTCTCTCTCTCTCTCTCTCTCTCTCTCTCTGTGTGTGTGTGTATGTGTGTGTGTGTACATGTGTGTGAAATAATAGCAGCAGTGCTGTGTCGTCCACTGCAGAGTGCAGAGAGGGATCTGTTTGGACAACTGCTGAATGTTTTGCTTCCCCCACAGCGCCTTGGAAAGCCACACAGCCGCTGTATCTTTTACAAATTAGCCCGCATCGTCTACCAAGCACTTTCTCTTATCCCCAGCCTAACGGCCTAAGCTCTGTCTGCCCACCGCGGGACGACCCAGGGTGTGGAGAGGAGAGGAGAGGGGAGGAGTGGGGAGGGGAGGGACATGATAGATTTTGCATTTATTATACCTATTCTCAATGAACAGAGTTAAAGGCTTCATGAATATGAAAAGTGTGTCAGAAATTCTGATAACGGAAATTCTGATAGCATTTAAATACAGGTTTTTGTGGATAACGAATGAAAATGAGTTTGCTATTTATTAAAATGTATGATTTTTGTTGAAATGAAATCTTTTTTTTTTAAGGAAAAACATCCATATTAAAACTGAAATTTTAAAATTATTTTATCATATAAATATATATTATTTAATTAATTTAATCCAAAAAATATTAATGAATAATATACCTATCCAACATCTGCATTATAGCTATCTTATATGTTTATTGTGCGCTTACATAAATATCATAAATATCAGTACATTGTAAAACATTTTCTGGTGAAAAGGGACACATTCAGTATGGACAGTTTGTAGATGATGAGACCAAAACTCTGCTTCTGAATCTTATTTTTGGGCTTTGTAACAGTTTATAATCACCCTATTAATTAATTAATTACATTTCTCTCATAATCTGAACATCTGTGTTACAACATTACATGTACAAATCCTCTCCAAATCTGTACAAATGAGTGTTACAAACAGTTCTACATAAATGGTTGGAGAACCAGAATTTATTAAGCTACAGGCAGTCATACACGGAAGATGATCAACAAGTTACATAATAAATTCTAGGGGAGATAACATTAAAAATGGGGATAAATACTGTATATCTAAGACTCTGCTTAATGCATTCTGTGAACTTCTCTTTATCTCCTGTCAGTAGTTGGTAAAGGTAAAGGCTGCAGTAGGCCGCGGTGATATTTGCTGGAAAAGGCCAAAGCTCTCCATGTAATGAATGCAGATAATATACAGTGAGATGATTTTCCTGCTGATTTATGACATAAAGAAAAACAAGGAAAACCTGTGTGTCAAATACTCAATTTGATGGTGACGTGTGTTTAAAAGGTGTAGATATGTGTTCAGAGGGAGGTGTTTTCTCTCCCCCTCCCTCCTTCCATCCCAACAACTGCTACCAATCTCCAAGCCCAGTTTTTAGTCAAAGGGAAATAAAAACCAAGCGGGAATGTCCATCCTAGACGAGTCAGTTCACCATCAAATTCACTTTTTGACTTTTTACAAGTGCAGTTAAAGCTCTGTGTTTTGGGGAGCCCAGACAAAACAGTGCAGAATGAACCTCTGTTTCTCTCTTTCCTTTTTTTGCATGTCTTCTCTGCTCCTCGTGTTGTACCATGTCATATAGTATTAGGTGGTCCAGGGTTGAGGAGGAAATCCTCTCAGCCATGCTGAGTCGCTGTTCAACAGTTTGGCCATTGTTCACTTTCTGAGATACCTGCAGCCCCCTTAAAAAAGCAAATCGCTCTCTGAAACTCACAGCACGCCATGGTGGACGAGGAAGACTGTGGTTCAGTGTGTGTGTGTGTGTGTGTGTGTGTTTTAGACATGTTGGAAGTGTCTTACAGAAAAAGTGGCTACATGGATTTGACTCTAAGATGCTGCAGTTCCACTTAAAGTACCATACCACCCATTTTGCATGTTTGAGCCTAATATATTCAATTTTCACACACGTAAGGTTACTGACAATCATTTCCCAAAGGATAAAACTGTATTTCAGCTTTCCTGATATTTTGCAAAATCTCTTAATCTTTCAAAATCAAATATTCAAGCGATACACCCACCTTAAAAATTTATGTTTCATCTGCTAATATTTATGAGACTTATAAAGTCACAATCGTTAAAATTTTTCAACAAACAGCTATTCTTTTGGGACTATATTCCCTGGGGGAGACACTCTACGCTTTTTATGGCGCTTAAACGCTAAAATTACATAACTTCTAAAGAAAACCTGAATGCACGTCTTGTTCGTGATGATGGATTACCTATCCCAAGAATGTTTCAAGTATCAACAAGTTGATTTTAATAGCAGAATGAACTGAAACCAATGGAGGTCTGGAAGG